>KZ808065.1:175677-193589 GCA_000696205.2 Oncopeltus fasciatus | reverse complement strand
ACTTTGGAACTGGGAAAAATGTTTGACAGGTTTATTGAGAAGGAGGGTTGATGGTTTTTAGATTGTTGAAAATGTTTGAATTAGTTGAGGAAATTTGTTCTATGTCTGTTCTGTCGTTAACTGGATAGTGTTGTGGGTTAATGTGAACGGTTTCAGACAAAAGGCGTTTGTGTTCATAGGGTTTAGTGGAAAGAATGGTTATGTTCTCGAAGTCAAATGTGTGTTCTTCATGAAAAAAATGTTTAGTGAGGGCTGTTTTTATTAGTTTATTTTTTATGTCATTTTTATGGTTATACGGGAAATAGGGTTTTTTGTTGGTCAAATGTAAGAACCATGGCAATTAGGTGTGGAACAGGGAATTTTGTAGACGACGTTTGTTCTGTTAGGAAGGGGGATGGGGTCTTTGAGGATGGTGTAAATAGATTTTAATTTGTTGTTGGTCGAAAAAGAAAGCTTAAGGTTTGGGAAAGTTTTTCTGAGAGATTTCTTAATATTTTCAGAAAGTTTTGGAATTTAAGGAAGAGAATGGAAAACAAGGTCGTTATTTTGGGGGAGGGGGATAGTTAGAGAAGTGGAATTAAAAAATTAATTTACAAGTTTTTTAATGGTATGAGTTGGAAAACCATTGGACCTCCTGTCCAAAGATGTCAGTAACTCGTTTAATATTTTTGCTGTGGAATATCTTGTCAGAGAGTGTGAGTGATCTGTAGATGAGGTAGACATTATATTTCTACAGCCCTGAAGATGGCTTACAATGTTAGCCGAAACGTTGGCAGATAATCTTTTAAAAAATACATTTTTTTTATTTGTATTTTTTTTTTTTTTTGGATCTACCTTGATCGGACCCTAACTAAAATCATATAATAATTTCAATTATAGCTTTTGGGGGCTTAAAAATGAAACTTTCAATCATAGCTTTTGGGGGTTTCAAAATAAAACTACTTTCATTGCTTGCCCCATAGATCGTGGGGCAAGCAATGAAATTAGGGGCTGTTTTCAATTTTCAATTTCTGCCTGCTGAAGGGTTGAGGCTTTTTCTGGAAACAAGCTTGAAGGAAATTAGCTGACTGGCAGGCTTGGTGTGCCTGCTAATCCTCTGCTCAGATCAGAATAAATAAATTACTTTAACTGACCTTATGGTGAGGAATGAGTGGTTAGTTAATGAGTTACTCAAAACAACGCTTCATATTTATATTCACCTTAGACTTTAGAGAGTTGTTACTAGTTTCTACTGTTAATAATAAACTTAGAATACTTAATTAATAGTCATCTGACTGGTTTTCTGGGACAGATGGACCTCACCATAACCAAGAAAGCTGTCTGGTCTTTAGCTTCTGGCAAAAAACCATGGCGAGTTAAGCTGAGCAGTGTTTTTCATCTACTAAATGAAAGTCTGTCAAAAACAGAGATTGACTTGAAATAGATCAACATAGATCTTCACGCTCTTAATATAGCTTGGTTTGAAAAGTGTAAATTTAGAATTTGTTAACAAATTTTTTAATGGTGTGAATAGGGAAACCATTAGAGAGAAGGATGTCTGTCACACGTTTAATATTTTTGTTGTGGAATGTCTTGTCAGAGGGTGTGAGTGATCTGTAGATAAAATTTTTGACCATGTTTATTTTTGATGATGTGGGTGAGATGAGTTGAAGTGGAGGAGACGACCTGAGTAAGTGTGCTTAGTGTACCAATCAGTGGAGATAGAGCCATTGGTGTTACAGATGAAAAGGATGTCAAGGAAGGGAGTTATAATCAGACTCAATTTCTCTGGTGAATTTTAGGTGGGGGTGATATGAACTGAATGCAATAAGTATTTGGAGGATTTTGTCTGGTTTATGAATGAAGAGCAAGTCATTCTCCTTTTTTTTTTTAAGGAAAAAAATGCTGTTTGGAAAGGATGGAAGAGATCATTGAGGGTAATATTGGAAATGTTGGAAGCAAGGTTATTTCCCATAGCCAGACTGTTAATCTGGTTATAGGAATTTACTTGGTAAAGGAGATAGTCTGATGTACAACTAAGGGAAAGTATGTATGATGGGTCTTAAGAAAAGATTAAAATGGATAGAAGCCCAGACATAAGTTTTCGAGCAACTAGCACTTGAAAACGACATTGAAGTCAAGGGTGACAGAACTACCTGGAGGTAAGCTAGACGTACTGGTCATCCTGACGAAACGCGGCCTATAGACATCTCCGGAACTGGTAACTTTGCTCCTGAAGATCTTTTAGCAGTGATATCAAAAATAAAAACAAATTACGTTGGCTGCAATTGATTCGTATAAAACTCCTCAAAGCCACCCTTCCCAGTATCTTTCCTCTCCTCCTGCTCATATACAACTTTTCCCTACAGAACTCAGTTTTCCTACTTCCTGGAAACAAGCAATAGTTAAATCTTTAAACAAAATTCCCAATCTCTCTTCCTTCAATGATTTCTGTCCCATATCTATTCTCCCTAGCCCTGGTTTCTCTACCCAGACTGCTTTCCTAAGAATTATCTCTGACATCCAAGCAGCAATTGATCAAAGAAAATCACAATCCTTGTTCTCCTTGATTTCTCAAAAGCCTTTGATACGATTGGTCACTCCCGTCTACTTTCTAAACTTAAACACCTTTCCTTCTCCAACAATTCCCTTCTTTGGTTTCATTCATTCCTGTCAGTCCGATCCAAAGTAGTTTCTATCTCCGAAGTACCTTTATCTTCCCCTCTTCCTATTACATCTGGGTTCCCGCATTGCTCTAGCATCTCTGTTCTCTGCCTATATTAATGACCTCAACCTTTCCATTAGGAAAGATTAATTTTTACTTTTTATGGCTAATAAAATTNATTTCTTGTATAAAATTTAACGTGGGATTAAATACCACAACTGAAATCATTGTTTAAAAAAGAAATACAGGAAAAAACGAGAGTCTAACAAATAGCCGACAACGTTAACTCCTTCGAGTACAAGACGATATATTCGTGGGTGGAGCTGGAGAGATTATCTAGCCTGCCTCGGTTGTGCAGTGGTCAGCATACTTTCCTGGAAAGCAGGAGACCCAGGTTCGAGTCCCTGCTGTGGTAGTAAGATGTTTTTTTTTTTCTGGCTCCTTTGCATTTCTTGTACCAAATTTAATGTGGGATAACGTACTACAACTAATATCATTATTTAAAAAATCTAAATATGTTATCTACTGTTAAAGAAGTATGTTTAGGGTGGTTTTGATGCTCGTCCTGGGAAATTTTTTTATATATATAAAAACCTAATACCATGGGTGTTTAGAATAGGTTGGCTATCCATTGATAGCCTTTTCTTCCATGAGCTTAAGTGTTAGTATAGGAGATTAAAAAAAGTCAGTAAATAAATAATATAACTTTTTCCCCAATTATTTTTTCTGTTCTTTTTCAGGTGAACAAACCATCAACTTCAGGTGTGAAGAATCTACGTTGCAAGAGTGCTAATACTCTTACTCAAGGGGATCATCTTAATCAAATCAAAGTTTTAAGAAGAAAACCACGGATTTCTTCAAATATTAATAAGTAAATTAGTTTTATTTCAATAATATCCCTTCACTGAACTTTATTCCTGAAAGTATGTTGTTTAAATATATGCATTTATATTTTTTTTTATTGTAGCTCTTCGAAAAATTATCGATCAAAAGATAATTTGGACATTCATCATCAGGCATCTTTGAAAATTTCTAAAATAACTGATAAGAATGTTAATAACTTTTTATCTAAAAAACGCTCTCTAATAACTAGAAGGTAATTTAATTATAGTTTTTTATGTTTAAATAAATACTTATATTTAAGGAAGGTACTTAATTTATTCAATGCTATATTTAAGAGGACTTTTGATTTTGATAAATTAATTTAAAATCCTATATTAAATTAGAGTCTAGTATTTTCAAAATAACTGCAACATTCTTCCTAATAGTTTATAAATTGGTGCTAGCTAGATTAGTAAAATATATTTGAAGTTTTCTTCTGAAGATTCAATGAATTATTTATTTAAGTACATTTTATTGAACTGGGATTTGTGAAAGCTGTAGTTATACAAACAGATATGATACATATATAAGAACCTGCTCGTTATTTTTTCATGCGAAATCATTGTTTACAAAGGTCCCAGTTGAAGAACTCTATTATCAATGAAGAATATTTTGAACAAAGATGAATTATCGCTGGCAAAAGTCTGCCTATAATCCACGTTTTTCCTTTAAAACAGGAAATACTTCAAGCAGATGCAAGGCTCCTTACTTAGCCCACCCGCGGCGGATATGAACTAGGAGAGTTTCGAAAAGACGGCATTATCGACAGCAGTACTTAATACTGTAACCTACTCATTGGTACAGTATGATGATACTGTAAGAAGATGATACTTTCACCATTTGGTCACATGGACATGACACACTGGACACATTCCTCACAATGGAATTAGAAGAGAATGGCTCCATTCCGTTCTTGGATGTTCTTATAACGAAGAAAGGAGATGGATCATTAGGACATACCCACACCGTCTATAGAAAACCTACTTACACGGACAGGTACCTCCACTCAGAGTCACATCATCATCATCAGAAGGTAGGAGTAATCAGAACCTTGTTCCAGAGAGCAGAGCAGATATATGAGGATGGTAACCTTCCCAAGGAGGGCGTAATAATCTAAGTGTTGATCGCCCCTAAACCCGATCCTACCTACCTACCTACCTTCCCAAGGAAAGAAGACACTTACAAACGGCTTTGAAGAAGAATGGATACGAAGACTCTTTCATTACAAGAAGCTCGAGACCTAAGGACAAGTCATTAACAACTGCTGAGGACTTGGACAAACCATGAGTGAGGCTACCGTATGTCAAAGGCAAAAATGAGAAGATAAGGTAAGGTTCTAGCTAAGGTTCTTCTTAATTCTCCCAGTTCGGATTCCGGACCCTGGAGAGGCAGGCTTCAGTCACACCACCGGAACCAACCAGTATAAATACCCCTTGTTCTTCTCTTCCTTCCTCACTTCTATTGTAATAACCCTGAAGAAGCTCTGAGCATGATGATCAAAAGCTTGGTTGTTGAAAATAAAGGAACACAGTCCAAACCGGAAAAAGAAAATATGAATATTTTTACAGATTTAGTTAGATTTTAGGAAATTCATTCAATTTGTCTGTAATCCGGCCGAGAATTGAAATAAACAAATTTTTGGGTTCTTATACTAATATTTAGCCCTACTTAGCGAGGTTTGAAACTCTTGCAGAATCATCTCTTCACTAAAGTGTTTCTCAAAAATTTTAATTTCTTAGTCATTTAGAAGGTTGTTAGATGCTACTTGGGTGTTGTTAGGCATCTACCATTAACTGAGGATAATTATTCATCACGTCGTATTTTTTTATTTAATTATTCATCGTACGTATTTTTTTAAACCTTATTATATTATCACATATTTACTACTGCCAAAAGAATTTTGTCAAACTTAATTATGTTTTTTTTTTNGAAAATATCTGTTCTATCATGGTCACTCTTTTATGTTATATTATTTTTGCAAATCAAGAGGAGCAATCTTCTTGTGAGCTCACAAGAGCCTATTTTATTTCTCATTTATTAATTACATATTTTTTTTACCTTATTGTATAATCGCACAATTTTAATATCATTTGGAGGAAATTCATTAATATAGAGGAATGGGTTTTTCGAGGGTATCCTGGCACTTGGGTTCAAGTCTCACTATGGGCTAGATTTTATTGTGAAATAAAAGCTTTCCCTGGGCCATGTGTATTTAATATACTGTGTGTACTGCTCTCCTAGCAAATCCATCAGCTCCAAGAACACTTTTAATCCTTAGTATAAATATTGTTTTTGTTGTGGTATTTAATCCCATGTAAATTTAAAAAAAATTTAATTAAAAAAAAAATGTAGATTTTTTTTAGTTATTGCCTTGCATTTATTGTTTAAAAATTTACATGGGATTAAATACCACAAAGAAAACAATTTATAAAAATAAATAAAAGCAAATAACGAAAGTCCAATAAATAGCTTGACAATGTCAGCTTCTTCGAGCATTACACGATGTATTCATCTTACTCGGAGGTTTAGACTCCCGGTACGAGTACAGGGAATTTAATAAGTTATCTGACTAGTGTTAGTGGTGCAAATGGTTAACACGCGGGCCCGAATAGTAGGAGATCCAGGTTCGAACCCTGGTTGAGACAGATAGATTTTTTATTCTATTCCCTTACATTTATTGTTTAAAACCTAAGGTCCCCGTTTCCTCTCTGGCAGAGATTATAATGTGAAACACTTGCAGTGAGGCTCGAGAATGATCAATCCCCGTGACCGTGCTCTGTGTGATGCTGTTTCCTTTCTCAATCTTTCCACTTTAAGTCCAGGACGGACTTAAAGTGGAGTAGAGGACCACCTATTTGCCCACTGATGTAAACCTTTTGATATCCTAGATTTTTTCATTTGCAAAAATCTTATTTCCTTCCATGACTCCATAAAAACATTAAGTGAACTATCCTCTCACCTCAACCTTGCTCTCCTTACACTGTCTCTCACATTAATCCCTAGTCAATTGCCACTAATCTTTTTAAATGATCCCATTCACTGGCCACTTTTTAGAACTCTGCTAGAGAGTTGCTTGATCTCGGAATCTTCTTGAAAACCTCTGAAGAGCTGGATGATGTCCTGTTCTTTAATGTTAAGATTCAGCAATGCCTTTGGAAAACAAACTTAAAACCCACCACCACCCGCTACACTGTAAATTCAGCTGAGCCTCTCTCTGATTCCATTAAAACCTCATACTGTTTAAGCGTCAAGCTCCCCTCAGATTGTAGGGAATTCAACCAGCTATCCTGTCCCATAAAACAAAAACTAGGTGCATTATGAAATAAGGCCTAATGCATTATGAATTTAATCCCCACCTGTAACCTCTCAGCAGCAAAATCCCTCTTGACTGCTACTCGCAGGAATCTAAAATATCATGAACCTTCTGCTCCCTTGCGTCGAGAAGATGTTTCCTGGGCCTCTTCTGACAAAGACATGGCTTGGGCCTTGGATCTATCATTTGGATGTTAGCCCAGGATCTAAAGCAAACATTTACTCCTCTTCCAGATTCCGATAATTTGTCCAATATTGCAGAGGTTAAGGGGTCACAGGGCACACCGTTTGTAGATTTCATTGCAGATTTCATTTCATCTACCCTTGAGCAAAAATTATTGTGTCCTGGTGCATTTTTAGATGTCACTAAAGTATTTCATCGAGTATGGTATGCTGGTCTATTATATAAGCTCAAGTCCATATTTCCTAGCACGATTTATCTAGTCCGTTACCTTGGGTTCCACCTTGACTCATGACTAAACTGGTGTGAAAATGTTAAAATCAATCGACAAGAACTCAACAGACCCCACGGACTGTTACAGCCTTAAAAATTCACAATAGAAAATAAACTGAACATCTACAAGACCATAATACGACCAATCTAGACCTAAGATGCAGAACTGTGGGGTGCCGTTGAGTCTTCCAATATCCAATGAATACAATCCTTTCAGTCTGAAATGCTCAGAATAATTGCTAACGCTCCATATTATGTATCTTTTCATCATAATTTTAATATTCCTTTTGTCCAAGATCTCATCTCCGCACACTCCAAGCTTTTCCGTGGTCAACTCCAATTTCATCCTAATCCATATGCCTAATCCCTATTGTCAGACTCCAATCCTTTCAATCCTCTCTGGGGACATGAAAGAAGATGGTCTCATGACCTACATTGCCTTAATGCCTAAACTTATTAGGAATGGGGTTGATGGGCCCATTCTCCCTGCACAGTGATGTTCACTTATTTATTTTATTGTTTTTAAAATTTATTTGATTATAATTTATTTATTTTTCTATTGTAATTTCTCTATGTCATCAAATTACAAGAAGTTGTTAATAACAGAATGAAATAAAGATTTATTAATTTAAAAAAAAAAGAAAGAAAAAAGAAACTAGAATCTATGGAATGAAATACTATGAGTCTAACATTATTTGTCATTTTAAGTTGGCCATTTTAGAGCTTTTTAAATTAACTTATTAGCTCTGGTTTGGGAATTTATGCTATTTACTTATATAAATTTGTTTTTTTTTTAAATTACTAATAGCTTTTATCTACTTACTCATAAATTTGATGTGCAGTGTAGTCAAAAACTCCCGTCAAGTAGACACCCCAGTGGAATCCCAAATTGATTCGTCTAAGCAGACTGAAAAATCTGGGAATAATAGTATTTCTAAAAGAACTGGGCGTGCTCTTATAACAAGGAGGTAAGTTTGTTAAATTCATTAGTTGTTACTGTTTTATTTTGTTCAATTTTTCATTTATATTTATTAGGAAACAATGAAACATTTCTTATCTCATCTCCGTCTCTAATATTTCCCTATTGTGGTTCTACATACCTTATTGCATTAGTGAACTGTTCTTTTTTTAATTCTTAGCTAGTTAGATTTATTGTTTAAGTATTCTGAGATTAATTTCCAATAAAAGATTTTAAATGAATAATATCACACCTATTGGTTTCAACTTTATTAGGATTATTGTTTTATAAATTTTATTTAATTTCCTAATTTTGATGTAGTTTGAACTTTTCTGTCTTTTGAGAGATACTTTTTGAATGGAATTTTGTTATGATCAAATAAAGCACTGTAAGCTAAATTTCTCATTATTGCAAGATTGGAATGCCTTAAACATTAGGTGCCAAATTTATTGGTATTTTACTGATTATCAAATGTACAAAATAGTTAAAAAGTAATTACATGCATTAATAACATTGTTTATAATTAATTTAAAAAAAAAAATATTGGCTTCTGTAAGGAGGTGTGGTTCAATTCCGTTTAATTATTTTATGTTTTAATTTACTTGATATTTCATTAATGAAGATNATAAAATTGCAATGGAACAAGTGTCAGACTAAAATAAATAATTTCAACCAAGATAACAGAATTTGTTAACTAAAAAATTGCTATACATATACCATATTCAATTCATTAATAAACCTGAAAGAACTTTTAAACGTGCAGAAATCAAATTTTACAGAACTAAGCTAATCTTGAAGCTAGTCCTGAATCCCTCGGTCCAAAATCTGAACCGGGTGAGTTTAGAGGATTGTCATTGTTCTGTGAAAGAACTTTTAAACCTGCAGAAATTAAAAAAAAAAAAAAAAAAAAAAAAATCAATAATACTGTGCAGCTATAAATAAATTATTCAAAATATGTAGGTTAAAACAAGATGCTGTAGAGGGGGAGGGGGCCCTGACTTTACTGGTGTACATTAAAAAAAAAGTCTACATTAGTGTGTAGTGGTGATGTGAAGTGACATAATGTCATAACGTCACTTATAGCCATAGAGAAACAAGCCTCTTATTTAAATTAAATTAAACAACTAAGTTTTTTACCCATTGCAACCGATTCAATGAAAGCAAGGAGGATTTTCAGTGCAAAAGCTAATAGTTGTGGTAGTGTCCAAGAAGAGCAGTGGCAGTTGGCCTAACTGACTCCTGTAAGGCAAAAACCATTGCTAACTGCTTCTGAATATTATACAATGCCCATAGTGGTATTTGGCAGTCTACTTATAGGACTGCAACAAATGGCTGGAGCAGTCAGTATTAAAGAATGAAGCTGTGGAGAAATCAGTGAAAACTAAGACATGGGAGAGAGAGGTGATTAAATTTCACCATTTAGGCCCAGGTTCAAAGAAAAAATACACTTTAAGGATATTTTTATTCTCGACCCAAGGCACACTAGAGAAGATGTGTGGGCACATCTGGCTGCCTGATTTTTTCCCCCCATTCAATGAATAATGGTACCCAATTAGGGTTGGATGTTCCCTAGGAGCACACCAGGAATCCTCTGGTTCATTACAAACAGGAGAACCATTAAAAAAACCCCCCCCAAAAAAAACCCACTTATTGTGCATTGAGCCCAGGACTTTTGGCTCAGGAGTCCAGTACCTAACCACCAGATTACCGTACTCCTCACCATTACAGACATCTATATAATCTAATAAATCTCACACATTCAACCTCAAAGCCATGTAAAAACATGCTTAACCATTCTAATACCAAGAGCTGACTATATTAAAGCAAAAACATTTGTAGTAGCTCCAGAAATCTGCAACTAAGGAAAAAAAAAAAAAAAGAAAAAAAAACAGTAGCAAAAACCAGAGAGTGAAAAATGAAAGAAACTTGACAAGAACCTTTAAAACCCTGGAAGCAGTCTGTTTCAACATGACATTGTTTTCATTGTACAACTATTGCCATACTATTTCAAATGCTTTTTATTTATTTATTTTTAAATATAATACAGATATACTTTGGATGTGGCTGTCCCATTATTGGGCTTTTGGACAGCAATCAGCCAGAGGTTTTCTAGTCCTCTGCTAACATCCGGTGCTTGAAGGCAACCATCATAGGAAATAGGGTAGGCACCAACAGCAGTTACTTGAATTAGCATGGGGGCCCAAAGGAGACAGTCCCACAACATACTTTGGTTGACCTGGGCTTATCATCATGGTGTGAGATGAAATTAATAAGAAACCTAATAGCAGCTATGGAGCCATACAGATTTCAGGGTTATGAAAATGGTGTATAAAATGGACTTTTTATATGGCTGTGTGGGGCATTAGAGTATTGAATGACTAGGAGCATAAACTGTTTAATGAGGCCAACAGTACAAAAATAGATAACAGAAACCAAGAAAAAGGGCCAAGACATGTAAATATATATGCTTATAGATGACTATGTTCTCATACACTCAAGAGTAAATGAGGATTCTAGAGCCAGTGTAAGAGTTTAATGGAGTGCTGTTCCACTATAGTTTTGCAGGAGTTATTAGTGTGTGGAAGCTTATAAATTAGAAGTTGATAGCCCTGGATATTGAAGAAAGAAATATTAGGACCTTGTATTGCACATGGTCCTTGTACTCTCCCTCACCATTGTCTCCCTTTTTGAAAGGCCTTGTCTCTCCTCCCACTCTTTATTGTTATAACAGTTGTGGACCTCATTTTCCAATTCTAAATCTCAGTTATGCAGAAAGAGCAATTAAGAAACAAATAGTCTATTATAGACTACTGCCTCCTAAAAAGAGAAATGCTGCAGGAAATAATTGATGTAAAAAGCGAGGATATGAAATAGGCCCAGACACTACCTGTTTAGATTAGGCAAGATATGGAAGGCAACATGGTAAGTAAGGAGAATAATGGGAATGCCAATGGAGATTATATCAGCCTTGAAATTTCCAGAGAAATAAATAGCTGAGGCACTGGCTGCCATATTTTGAAAACCTGGGATCATGAAGATATAGTACCAGAAATACTTAAATATATGGGTTTAAAGGGCAAAGATATGTTTCTACATATTCTGAACAATATTTGAAGGAAAGAGAATAACAACAGGCTGGAAGACATCTATAAGATATATAACTGCTCTAGAATTGAATTCGAATTAGTCTTAGAGATATATCTGAATTGCAGCCTTAATCTGCTTTTCTTCATCCTCGTTTTAGATAAGGCCCTATGTTAAGTGAAGCTGAGATTGGGAACCTTTCCTTTTGGCCATCGGTAGGAACCCAGGCATCTGACGAGAGTATGCTTCAAGTTAGCCTTTGCTACCAAGCAACCAGTCTGCGTGTCTTAACTTATCACTTCTTGGCTTACTTATCTTCTACTCCCACCCTCCATCCCACTCCTCTACAATCGTGCTTCCTCGTACCTCCTGGCAAAATATAGTTGTACCCTATTTCACCTATTAATTGAGCATCTTGTTTATAATTTAAAGAATTAAAGTCCCGAATAATATGTATCGCTTCATAGAACTCTCTACATTTCCTGTCCATCTACCTTTCAAGTATCTCTATATTATCTATCTGGAGATAAATTGTGTGTACTGCCACAATCAATTGTGCTCACTCACATGTTCACATAAGGCAGTGTTATTACTTCCCTCCCTGATATCGAGCGAATGTTGCCTTATTCCTTTACCCAAATATTGGCCCATTTCACCATAATAGATCCCACAACAGTCCGTGCATTTTATCTTGTAAAGAACACCAATAGTCTGTTCTTTAGTTATGGTATCTTTACCTTGGAGTAAAGGTTTTTAAGTGAGCGAATATTCTTGTAGGCAACTTTAGTCTTGGGACATTCTCTCAATATGGAGAGCGCTAGTTGCTCCAAAACATTTGTCTAGGCTTCTAATCTGTTCTCTATACTTTTAAGAAGCTTGGCATTTTCAAAAGAAGCGTCGTTTTTATTGAGAGAGTCTTTAAACTTTCTTAGCTCACTAGCAACGCTGCTTTTTATCTCTCCTATCTCCGGTGAGAGCACCCTCATCGCCTCCTGAATATAGGTAAATAGATTGCCTTCCTCGGTAGATTTAGCTGGTGAGGTCTTCCTAGTTTTCTTACATTTATCACATGTCTAGCCTTTCTTTTTGACCACTGAGACTCAATATCTGAGTCATCAATGCAGCAACACTTTCCTTGGTAAATTAATTTGCAGGTGATAGAGGCTAGAGAGCTTTTGCCATCCCTATTTATAGCAAGTTTACACACTAGACACTGCACCATTGTTTATTTATTTTGAAAAGCTCAGATAAACAGCTGGCGATATAAGATGTAGGGTGGGCGTGTCTACTAGGCAGAGAGGAGAGCTATGGAGAAGGGATAATGCTCAGCGGATTACTAACTGACAAGATGAAACTTCTGATTAGCCCGCTCGTTGCGCTACTCACCCCAAACTCCTGGGGTAGATTGAAGAGCTGTAAGAAGTCTTACACAAATTTCAAAAAATTGTGAAGATCACTAGAAACTTAATTCAACTTGGTGCAAAAAATCAAGCGGAAAATCTCATGTTGAATTTTTAAGATATTAATTTAGTATGGAGCTGAAGTGCACTGGTTGCCGTCTTAGTCTAGAATCAGTGCACACACAAAAAGAAAAAAAATCACAAGAAGTAAAATTTTTGGGGATCTCTTGACCTTCGTGAGTAAGGAGTGAAGAGAGTCTGGTGTTTGGTGGAAGGAACTCAAAGGAAGGGGAAGGCGATTGGGTTTTTCCTAATCCTCGTATTGTTGGTAGTTGATGCCATATCTTAAAGTGGCTTTGGGATTGTGGATATAGGCGCACTCTCTCGTCTTCAGTTGTTAATCTGATGCCGTGTCAGGAAATTGTTCAATCACTTAAACTTGGAAAATGTCATTAAAACTCATCAAATGACTCTGAGAATGCCTTGCTATGGGAAGAGGGGACTGTGGTTCTGAATAGGATGCTCTGTGATTATTAATTCTCAGACTTAGTGGCGTAGTACATTTTCCTTTGTAAAAAGCAGGACAAAAATTGTATTGAAGCAGGTATACACAATTTTTGGATTTATTTTATTTCATATCATATCATATCATATCTTATCATATCATATCATATCATATGATATTTATTGATTATAAATTATATATATATATATATATAAAGTAAACATATGTTGGGCTTCTTTACAGCTTTCTTNTGAAGCATGTATAAAATATTTTAGACGAGATAAATGTTAGAAATATTAAGGTAAATATTCAAGAATGTCAATGGAGGATTTGGTTGGCCTTTTCTTTTTAAAATTTAGAAGCAAATTTTGGCTTACTTTTCTGAATTATTAAAAAAATGTAGTTTTGGCTGAAGGAGAGGAGTTTTGGGGAAAGTTCATAATTTATAAACATATATTTGCTATAATTAATTATATGAAAAAGTTTATTAAAAGTAAAGGTCTTATGTTTATCCATCTTCAATTGATATTTTTCCAATATTTTATTCAGGTGTCTTCTGTTTCTCAATTTATCCTTCTTTTCTGGCCCTGTGAGTGCCTGTAACTTCAGACTGATTCATTAGTAAAAATATTACTTTTGTTTAGTAAAAATATTACATTAGTAAAAACTATTATTTTTGTTTAATTTTATATAACCTACTTTAATTAGATATGTAAGTGAATGATAGAAGTAATTAAAAATGATATAAATATATTACAATTATATAAATATGCAGTGCTTTATATAAAAATATAGTGTTGCTCATATTATTTATTATTTTATGATTTATAAATTTTATGTTTAGTGTTGTTAAAAACTCTCGCCATATGGATTCTGCAGTCGAATCCCTGATTGATTTATCATCTAGGCAGAGTGAAAAAACTGGAAATAATCATAATTCTAAAAGAACAGGGCGTGCCCTGGTTACTAGAAGGTAAGATATAATTAAATAAATGTATTTTATAATTTGTAGTTGTTTCTTTTTTATAATTAGTTTTTTTCTTTTTTTTGCCTTGATTGCTGTCAACTTTACCTTTTTTTTAATGTAATTTTTTTATAATTTTTTGAAAACAAATATATATTGTGAATACCTGAGTATTTTTACTATTTCTTATGGAAATGAAAATTGTTATCGGTAGAGAATTTGTTGTGGTAATTGTGACAACACATCCCTTCTCAGCTTCATGATGATAGCCCTGAAGATGGCTTACAATGTAAGCAGAAATGTCTGAAGGTAATAAAAAAATACATTTCTTTAAATTATTTTTTTTTATTTAACAACCATGACCGAACCCCAACCAATTCTTTGCTAATAATCTCAATGATTAAAAATTCCATTTGAAAATTATTGTCATATCTGATAGGATAAAAGTCCTGTGACATAACCTTAGTGCCACGAATTAATGGTGACAGTTTCAATGAATTCTTCATTGATGTACATTTTAATATGTTGTTTTTTATTATTTATAATTTAATAGTCACTATTTCAAATAATTTACAAATAAATCGATAAATTAAAAAAAAATCATGAAAGAAAAATTTTTAATTTTCAAAAACCATTTACACATTTTCAAAAGACTGAATGACTACAGCCTGCATTAGTCAATGAAGAGAGTTGTTAGGAAAGGTATAAGAGGAAAAAGCTGAGATAAGGGGAATAAGATGATTAGGGAGGTGGAAATGGAAAGATTGGTAGTGGTTTACAATGTGGAGAATGACGAAAGGGATTTTATGTCTACGAGTTAACACAATTTTTACAGTAGACCTAATTGTAGCGATTGTAGTCTAGATTTATGAGATTTTCTCATTCCCAGACCTAATTTTTTAAAAAAAGTTCTTTTGACCATATGTCCTTGTTTATTGAAGAATAGTTCTGTAAGGAAGTCTTTTGTTTTAGAGGGGTAATATTGAGCATTTGTATCAGTGGTGATAGATGTTTCTTTAAGTTTCTTGTCTTTCTGCTGCAGTATAGGATACCCAGATCAGAGCCAAACACATTCCATTACCTGAGCCACATCCTGAAAGGCACTTGAGCAATACTCTTATCCCTCAAAAGATAATATAGTTTTATATTAATAATTCAGTGGGATGGGTGTTGTGGAAACAAGCTCAATACCTATACCAGGTATGCAAGTTTAAAATGTCGTTTTAATTCCAATAGAATGCGCTCTTAGCCTATTGAAGGATTTGCTTATCTCTAAACGCTATTTTGTTTGTTAGTCATTTGTTTACAAAAGTCAGTTGTTTTTAAGTCGTTTACGTGGACGTATCATACCTTTCTTTGGTGTTAAAAATGTCTAATTTTAAGCCAAATAAAGAGCATTTGCGGCATGTCATGATTTTCTTATTTAATCAAAAGAAAAAGGCATCTGAATGTCATCGAATTTTTGTTGAGACTTATGGCGATCTTGCTCCAACCGTCAAGACATGTGAACGTTGGTTTCAACGTTTCAAACGTGGTGATTTTGATGTTACTGATCAAAAACGAGAAAATCGACCAAATCGACTACGAGCTTCTCAAGCCCGGCGAAACAGTCAATACCGAGCGCTACCGACAACAAATGATCAATTTGAGTCACGCATTGATCGAAAAACGCCCAGAATGGGCTCACAGGCACGCCAAAGTCATTCTTCAGCATGATAACGCTCCTGCACATTCAGCCAGATTGACTAAGGAAACGATTTCTTCGCTTGGTTGGGAACTCCTACCCCACCCGCCGTATTCACCTGACCTGGCGCCTTCTGATTATCACCTCTTCTCATCGATGGGACACTCATTGGCGGAGCAACACTTCAACAATTTCGAAAACGTACGAAAATGGCTCGATGAATGGATTTCAAATAAAGATGAAGCATTCTTTTGGAATGGTATCCATATATTGCCCGAGAGATGGACAAAATGTGTAGAAAACGAGGGCCAGTACTTTGAATAAAATATATTATACTTTTTTTTAAATTACTGTGTATATATTTTAAGAAATAAACGACATTTTAAACTTGCATACCTGGTAATTGGTAGGAGATAATTATTTAAAGGAAGAGGACAGGGCAGAAAGGGAATGCAGATTGTGCATAGGACTGGATTGTAAATGTACATTAGGAAGAGGACATATTTTTGTGAAGGTATTAGAAAATTTCTTTTGTTACAAGGTTACTATTGCCTATGTCCTTGCCACATGAGGCAGTCATGCCCCTCAAGATGAACTATATTATCTCTCATCTGCCAAAGTACAAAGCACCCGTTTGTGATTTAATTACTGGTAAATACTCTGCAACCTCCCCAAGTGGCAATTGTATTCCTGACATTTATTTATAATTCCATATTCTGAACTACACACTTCCAACTCCTCTGGAAATAAATTTATGAAATCCTGTTGGGTGAACATAAAAATTTAAAAATGTGTTTTAAAACTATATGAATTTTTTTTGTAAATAATTTGTTTAACATCTTCAACTGTTGAGTTTTGATTTTTTAATTGCACTAAAATTTCTTTGTCTTTCAGGCCATTGAGATCTCTACTATCTTGGAAATATTAAGTTACTCCAAATACTTAGTTGTTTCCAATTTTCACTTTCTTGCTTTTATTAGAAATTTAAAATGCTTTCAGAATGCCTCATTTGCTTTAATTTTTTTAGTTGAACTAAGTTTGATGAAAAGCGGTCCATTATAAATACCAGTCTAGACTTGGTCAGCATTTTGGGCTTTTTCATTGAAAACAACTTACAACATAAATAGTTTATGTAAATAATCTAAAGGATTATTATAACTACCAATGAATATAGAATTATTATACCTTCTGTGACCCGTCTTCATTGTTTTCTGCAAACCATCTTCTGTTGGCGAGAGCTTTCGAACATTATCCATCCTCGTGGCTGAATACATGTGTTCACTGTCACTGTCTGTATTCAACTGCAGTTGAAGTGTAAGGGGGGGGAAGAGAATAAAAAGAAAGAAAAAAAAAAAACGAATACCTCTTCTTGAAAAATCCAAAACAAAACATAAACATACATAAAATATATAAGCTTCAACCACTCAGCTCAAAACTAGATATTATATTAAATAATAGACAGTTGGAAAACTTCATTGTACATCATATCCAACAATTTTTTCCTATAGACAAATCAAATAGAATGAATAGAATCTTATATTATTGAATTAACTTGGTCGTATTCAAGGGGGCAAGGGTGTGACTGTTATCCAGCCTTAGTTAACTAGTGGCTAAAGAGACTGGAAAGCCTGGTTCACCCATTTTAGACTCAAGCCATGAGTTTAGTTCAATGTATGTGGTTTAAATTTTAGGTAAGTACTTGCTATAAAAAGGCACTTGATCATCTGAAGAGTGTTACTCTTAGTATTCTTAGTCTTAGAAAAGAATAGTAGACATTCTTCACACCTACTACTGGGAGCTCAAAACATTTAGTATTAGTTAAGGCAAAAGAGCAACAAATAAATTCATTTATATCTTATATTTACCTGAGTTTTACCCTTCTTGAGCCTGGCTTTAGTTTAGTTGTAGAGGTAGAACTGACGGAAACTAAATAGGCCGAGGAATAGTGACTCCCAGCCTATTTAGTTACTTAAGGACTTTTTGTCTTAGGACATATAATTTATTTATTATTTAAAAATATACTTT
>KZ808065.1:148866-161127 GCA_000696205.2 Oncopeltus fasciatus | reverse complement strand
TTTGGTCGATTTTCTCGTTTTTGATCAGTAACATCAAAATCACCACGTTTGAAACGTTGAAACCAACGTTCACATGTCTTGACGGTTGGAGCAAGATCGCCATAAGTCTCAACAAAAATTCGATGACATTCAGATGCCTTTTTCTTTTGATTAAATAAGAAAATCATGACATGCCGCAAATGCTCTTTATTTGGCTTAAAATTAGACATTTTTAACACCAAAGAAAGGTATGATACGTCCACGTAAACGACTTAAAAACAACTGACTTTTGTAAACAAATGACTAACAAACAAAATAGCGTTTAGAGATAAGCAAATCCTTCAATAGGCTAAGAGCGCATTCTATTGGAATTAAAACGACATTTTAAACTTGCATACCTGGTATATCTCTTTTTTGTTAAGCAAGGTTTTATGACTCCGGAGTCATAACAGTTTTGTAGCTCTTTTAGTTTTGTGCCGGGTGATGATGTGAGTCGACATGAAGATATAAGGTCTAATTAGTCTAACTAGTTTTGCTAGTTAGAATTACTCTTCTTTAAGATAGTTCTTCAAGTTCAGTGCCTCTTCTATTTATACTTTAATGAACAGGGATTTGACATCGAAAATGACTTCTGCCTTGATTCTAATGTTCTGGAGGATGCCCATGAAGGGTTTAGAGATTTTTTTTGTGGTGTTCTGTTTCCAACTTGTGGCTTAAGTTTGTCAACAATGTATTTGGATATATTATAATCAAGTGAGTCAATAGTAGTAACATTGGGTTTCATCGATATCCCCTCTTTGTATATCTTTGGTTGCCCGTATAATCTTGAGAAGTTCCAACTTCAACTGGTCATCTTAGCTTGCATTTGTGGTGGATACTATTCTCTGGTTGATGCATTTAGTAGGATATTTATCAAGTTTATGGTAAGTACCATCTTCGAGTATAGCTTCCATCTTTTCCAGGTATTAATCTTTCTTCACGATGACTGTGGCATTGTCCTTATCAGCTGTAACTATTATCAAAACTTCAAATTTTCTCAAGTTTGTCAGAGCTAATTGGTCTCCCTTGGTTTATTGGCTAATTTTTGGTTTAGCCTTCTGCATAGGGAGGCTGATATAGATATTTCTACTTTCAGCCCTAAAGAAGCCATCTCATAATGTGTGAAAGCTCGGCAAAAAATGACTTTTCTATATGGTCAAGCCCAGAAGTATTTAGGAATATTTCTGGATGCTTATGTGAACATTTATATAATATTGTATGAAATCTTTAACAATTTTGAAGCAATTTATGAACAAATAAATGAATGAATTGAGTCTATGTAGAGTTTATAGAGGGTTGGGTCCTGGCTTCATTAAAGAATTTTTGCCATCCAGCTCGACCACTTGCCACCTCCTAATTAGGAGTGTTGAGAATCCTTTAATCTGCTGCCTCCGAATCAGTCCATCTAAGCCTCAGTCTCCCTCTTCTTCTAATGTGGTTTAAGTGGCCTTCCAGTGCTTTTCTGGGGATTACTCTTCCTCTTTCACACAAGCAAAAAGTCCAGCCCATTGCAGCCTTCCTATTTTGATTAACCAAACTACATGTGTATATCCAAGTAAGTCATACAACTCCTGGTTCTTGTGTCATCTCCCTATTTCTCCTTACTTAAGCAGCCTATAAATCTGTCAATATTTTTCTTTCAAATATTAACAGGTTCTTTCAGTCGGATTTGCTCATGGACCACTTTTCAGCGGTGTAGGTTAAAATAGAGCATATTAGTGTTTTATAGAGTCTGATTTTGGAAGTTCTGATGAGTAGTTGGCTTCTCATCAGCTTAGTGAGACCAAAGTAACACCTGTTTGCTGCATTAATTTCTGGTTTATTTTACTGAATATGTTGTTCCCAGTTATCCCAGATGAGTAAATTCCCGGATACACTCATAGGTCAATACCCAATTTCAATGGAAGCCTCTTCTTCTTTGCCTGTCACCATGTACTTTGTTTTGTTTTCATTCACCTCAAATTCCAGTTGTTGTGATCACGTGATTTGTAAGTCAAGTAATGCTTCTGTCATTGCATTCTTGGACCTAACCACTATATCCAAGTCATCTGCAAACGCTAGGAGCTGGGCTCCTCGATGCACTATAATATTGGTTTGCTTAATGTGGGCATCCCTTACCACCTAAAGGTAAACCAGTGTAAGGATAAAAAACAAGCATGCCAGACCATTACCCTGTCTGAGTGGAATTCTCTAGTACTGCCTTCCATATCTCTGACAACATTATGGGACGCCTCCATCCTTACTATCCCATACCTATAGCAACCTACACCTAGCAACTTATGCCTTGCTAGCTGGGTTAGCTTCCTTGGTATGCCAAGCTCACTTAATGCTTTAAAAAGCTGTGGCCGTTTAATGGTATCATATGCATTCCTAAAATTCACAAAAAAGTTGTGTGTTGGCAGCCTGTATTCCACTCCCTTCTCCAGTGGAATACACAGGGTATAAATCTGATCTAAGGTTGATTTGTCCTTCTTAAAGTCGGCCTGGTAAGGTCTAACTATATGCTCTGAAAAACCTACCATTCTCGGTAACATTTTCAGTGCAATCTAAGTTCTGGCTATACTTTCTGATAGTGGTTGTTAGATTTCTTACTGTACAATATTCTCATTTAAATCTTCAAGGATAATCTTCATGTCACTTACAGGGCATTGGTCAATTTCTCTCTCAAGTGCCTCATAAAATTATTCCTTCTCATTATCATCAGCATCTTCTATTGGTGTGTGACACCATAGGAAGCTGTAGTTTCTTAACTTTTTGCCTTGCCCTTGATTTTCAAGCCGCTCAGCCTTGGGCTTCTAGTGAAAAAAATCAATTACATTTTCCCTCATCCAACCTCTCACTATAGTACTGATTTATGAAACAAGTACCCAAAGAATGGTTGTTATCGTGGCAGCTATAGTATACTGTGTGGTAGCTCTTATCAAGTATTCCAGTGTCTGTCTTATTTCGGTGTATATCTTATTTTATGTTTTGCTGTGATGTCAAGTTTATAACTGTCAATTAATTTTAGGAGGCTTTGTTCACCCCCTGGTTGATATTGTCCAACGATTAAGTCCTTATGGCGGTTCTTTTGTCTGACACCAAAAATCAATTATGCTGACATGCCTCAGGTTGCTAGGCTCTAGCTTACATAATCGGCCTATCAAGCCCGCCAGAGATGTGTTTCCCGCCTGGGATGCAAGGAGCCACCTGTGCAACTCTTGTTGGTACCTTAGCTTCCGCACACTAGAGGTGGCCCATCATCAGGTGCTTCCATTTACCAAGAGAAGAGGACTCTAGATGATAACCACCATTGGCAGGCCATACAAATTTACACTTTACTATTTTTGATCTTATGTTAAATTATACTTACTATTAACTAATTATTATTATTGAAATTATACCTAATGTAAATAATTTTTTACAATATAAAATTTTAGTGTAGTAGCAATTGCTATTTAACATTATATTAAATGAACTAACAAAAGTATTCTTATAATTAAGGATTCCTGACCACTGTCAGGAATATCACTATATTTATGTGTTCCACCCTATTCTAAATACTGACGGCTCTGGGCAAGCTTTTATTTCTTGATGAAATTTGCCCAGGATAGAACTTGAACCTAAAGCTTCAGGGTTGAGGGATCCGAATAGATCCTCTCACCTAACCAGGTGCCCTTCAGGGTGCTCCTTGATGACCTTGTTAGAAAATGAGTACCCAAATTAATAAATTATGAATTTATCCTATTTATAATTCATTCATCCTGAAAGAATGAAATGGTACTATTACTCTACTAAGTACTGTCAGGTCTCTCCAAAGGTTTTCGGTAGACTGGGCCTGCCCACTGCAGTGTTCCCCTGCACTTGTTCAGTAACTGTTAGTGTCTGCCAAATTTATATTTAGAAGGTATATTATTTAATTTCAGTAATTGATTGTGAGTTGAACATTCTTCTTCTTTTCCTTCCTCCATTGAGGTGAAAGCAGCGTGGAGGTTTGCTAAAAACAAATTATTTGTTAAAATATACAAATAATTACAATTTAAAATTTGTTGAAATTATTTTCCTTTGTATTATGCTATATGCTTTAGAAATAATATATAACTAAAGGAAAATGTATTACCTCAGTATTGCTGATTTAAAAAAAATAATATAAATTTATTACTCTATGTTGTGAACTAATTGATTTCATTTTTTTTCTTTTTTTTTCAGCGTATCAAAATGTAAACCACAATATTCCTGGATGGAAGTACAAAATAAACATTTCATAATGTCATTTTATAATAAAATGTGCCTATATCTGAATAACAAAGTGTACTTAGCAAACTTATAAACAAACATTACACAAAGCTTATTAGCTTCCTACTGAAAAGAATTTAGTATAGGAAACAAACTTATATTCTAATTGTGCAAAAAAAATGCCATTTTATGAAACTCCCTGTGTAAGTGTATCTCATATTAACTTGGACAATAATTCAAAAGATTCATCAGAAAAGCAACATAGACATTTATATTTAAAAGCTTTTTAATTTGGTTTAGTAATTACATTAGATGCATTTCAGCATCTGTTTGCTTAAGCAATCTTTTAATAATTAGAATTCATTTTTAGTGTGTGTGTGTGTTTATCTATAATAATATTGATAAATTATTGATTTTTTTTTCTAACTTTGCCTTCATTGTAATTTGAATTATAAATGCTTCACACTTCAAATTTCAACATATTTATATTTTGCTAATATGCTTTTTGATTTTAAGTTCAAATTTTTTTACCTATTAAATAATTCGTGAAGGAAAATTAAATGCATATTAAATATTTGCATTTATATTTATGGGTATATATATAGCTATTTTTCTATGACACTAGTAAGTTATTTTAAGTTTGTAAATGTGTCATACCCATGTGCATGCATAATGCATACCAGTATCATAAAACTTAATAAACAAGTTCTGTTCTGATGAGAATACTTTTTATTCTTAAGAGTCTCTATGCTTTGCCAAGTTTGTTAGCATCTACAATAGGACTATTCATTAATCATTTGTACTGAGTCATATTAAAATAATTGTTTTTTGAAAAAAAAAAACTGACTATAGTACATTAATATGATCTCATTAATGTACGACAAGTGATCTAATGTTTAATATATATTTGTTACTTGTTTTCTTAGCACAAATTATTTATTATTTTAAAATGTCACAGCCCAAAATTTTTGCTTAATTGCTAGACACTTTGAAAATACCAGAACAGCACAAGAAGAAATGTAAGATTTTTCAAAGAGATAGATTCACAAACTAGTATTCTAAAAGCTGCAGCACTGTGCACACAATACTCACACACACACACAAATTGTATATAAAGTGGGCATGTGTGTTGAAATGACACAAAATATTTATTTATTTTTTGTGAACTAGTTAGGTACAAATAATTGTTTAGTTTTAATCATTTGTAAATTTTGCTCACCTTAATTTTATGATTCATTTTTAGGAATATTCAATGAAGTTGTAGTATCTTATGTTTTGTGATGATTTATCTCTTTTTGAGATTTCATAATACATATTTAAATTAAAAATATCTTTTATTTTTGATGTTGAGTTTTAACTTATTAATCCCAATTTTATGTAAACCAAACTGCCCAAAGATTTAAAATATATTACAACACTGTAGAAATAAGCTGTATTATGATTGTTATTACTTATATATTGTTTTACTTAATTTTAAGAGGAAGCCTCTCTTTAACTTCAATTTACAGACTTTTAGATAGATTTTAAAAAGTTTATTTTATAATTATTTTTTATAATGTATCTTTTCACTCCTGAAATTTAAATAATTATGATGATGTGGTACCATGCCTGCCCGGTAAGTGGAAGGGCCCGGGTTCGATTCCCGGCTAGTAAGATTTTTTTCTGGCTCCCTCTACAATTCAATTAAAATAAATTGATGTTTTCTATAACTAATTAAATAAAATGGAACATATGTGTTGTATAATTTTAAAATAATGATATTAATGGTTGGACCTGCAAACTGCTTACAGTTACCTCTTACCTTAGTAAGAGAATGAGGGTGAAAATGAGCCATTATAGAAAAGGATATGATAGTTGTTGCTATACAAGCCTACAAGTCGGTAAAATACTACTTTTTGAACAAATTTCAAATATAAAAAAAAAAATCTTTATTTATTATATTCTGTTATTAACTTCTTGTAATTTGATGACATAGAGAAATATACAAAATAAAAAAAAAAAAAATAAAAAAAGTAAACATCACTGTGCAGGGAGAATGGGCCCATTGGCCCCACTCCTTATGGGGGACTGCCAGATTAGTTAAGGCATCAAGGCCCATGAGGTCGCTATCATTAGGAATTATTCTGAGCATTTTGGACTGAAAAATCCTTTCATTATACAATCCGTATTCGTTTGATATTGGAAGGCTTAGCGGCACCCCATAGTTCTACACTGTGGGTACTGATTGGTCGCATTATGGTCTTGTAGATGATCAGTTTTTTTAAAAAATATTGTGAGCTGTGAGTGCCTATTTATAAGACTGTATAAGAGTCCGTGGTTCAGGACTCAATTGAGTTCTTATCGCTTGATTTTAATATGCTCACTCCAGTTTAGTCGTGAGTCAAAGTGGGACCCAAGGTAATGGACTGAATCAAAGAGAGGTATAGGTATGTTATTTTATGTAACATTATTATCTTTTCATAGCTAAAAATTTACCTGCATGCATTTGGACTCATTTATTTTAATTCTCCATTTGCTGCACCACTGCTGAATAGCATCAAGGTGGTTTTGTAAAATGTTGGAAGCGGTTTTGGAATCGGTATGAGAGGAGAGGATCGCGTTGTCATCGGCTAAGAGGGTATTAGGGTGAGTGGGGATGTGTGCAGTATGAAGGATAAAAAGGATAGTTATTGTAATGAACTGGGGGTGAAGCTATACAATTATAAGGAATAAAAACTGTTAAACTTTGCTCGGTGATATTGATATTCATTTGTCATCCTCAGAGCCCAGGAATCTTTCAGAGGAGAGTCTAGTAATGGAATACTAGACTGTTATCTGAAAGATTCCTGGGCTTTTTTGTTTTAGAGACGGGATGGCTGGTTGAACTCCCTATGATCTGAGAGATGCCTGTACCTCTGGAACAGGGCTTGAACTTGACACCAGTATGAGATTTTTTATGGAATCAGGGAGGGGCTCAGCTGAATTTACAGTTTTGTGGATGCTGGTGTATTTAAGTTTAGCTTCCAAAGGCAATTACTGAATCTTAACAGTAAAGAACTGGGCACCATCATCCAGCTCTTCAGACGTTTTCACTGTGATTTCGAGGTCTTCAAATATTTAAAAAAAAAAAAAAAGTTTAAATGAAATAAAAACCTTAAATATCTCTGATGAAATCCCATCAAAGAAATAGTAAATATCCAAACAAAGGACTAGTAATAAACAGTATATTTACTAATCACATTGTTTTAATATTATAATCAATATAAATTCTGTTGTAAATTTTTTAAACTGCATTTTTTTAAATCACAATTTCATATTTTCATTTCGATAAACATAAACTTTCATTTTAAAAAATGTGTATTTTTTAAATTATCTGCCAACGTTTCGGTTTACATTGTAAGCCATCTTCAGGGCTATCATGAAGGCGAGAGGGGTATTTTATTGGATCTACCTTGACCGAACCCCAACAAAAACATCTAATAATACATAAATCGCACGCAATTTTCAAATTGATTAAACTGCATTAAGCTAATTCTGCAAACCGTTAATTGAGATCGTAATGGGGGCGGAGGAACTTCTATAGTATCTAAGCAAACTTTTAGTCAGCAAAATGCAACCTCCTTTACCACAGTCGCAATCAATGTCTACTAGATTGATATGGGACTAGTACGCCAGATTGTCTACTTGAACCCGGCACCCTAGGGACTGGAACAAGCGGCAGGCTGTAGAAGGCTTATATAGGTTCTAGCTACTCTGTCGCAGACAAGTGTGAAACAAGAGAAAGACCAAAATGGAAAACCTTCATTACTTTTAGTATTACGAAAATATTTGTAGAATATGTGTAAAATGTATTTTCATAACATTTTGACACCGTAACATATTTTTAAATGGAGTTTTTTGACCGTAGATATTATTATTAGATAGGTTTTTTTTTGTTGGGGTTCGGACAAGGTAGATCCAAAAAATATCACTTTAAAAAAAGTTTTTTTAAAAATTATCTGCCAACGTTTCGGTTTACATTATACGCCATCTTCAGGGCTCTTGAAATACAATGCCATAAGACTATTCACACTTTCAGGAATGTTAATCATGTGAAACTGCCCTTTATCACCTGACTAGCAGCTGAAAAGCAAAGAGAGGGCACTCTACACATTTTTGGATATTGAAAATATTTTTGATAAAACTTGGGTTACAGCCAAATTCATAAGGAAAGTGGGAGTTAATCTTTTCATAATGAGGTGGATAAAGAAGCTGTTCCAGGGCAGAATCCTGGACACCTCACTGGGTGATTACTCATGCCAAATGAGAACAGTGGTAAGGTCTCCAAAGAGGGAGTCTCACCCCTATTGTGATTTGTAATATAGATCTTTTGGAAGTCATCTAGAATCAAGGGATTTATATCCAAGCTTATGCAAATGTTCTAGTCATACTTTCATATGTAAGGTCTAGAAAAGCCTATCTGATATCTTACAAATGACTTCATAATAGGTGTACAGATAGCTGATAATAAGAAACTTGCAATTTTCCAAAATAAGGTTGAGATTGGGCCCTCCAACAAAAGAAAAAAAAACTTATAAAATAAGTTATTAACTTTAGTTTATATATACACTGTGCTTCTCATTATATAATAATTATAATAAACATCAAGAAATTAACTAAGCTTCTGATTTAGAACTGAATGAATCAATATTGTTTAGTTTGGAGTAAATAACTCACAAATATACCCTGTGTAATACTACAAGTATGAATATTTTATTGGGCCTAAATAATTTTAATCAACACATTATAAAATTGTATTATATATACTTTTATAATGTATCTTTTCACTCCTGAAATTTAAATAATTATGATGATGTGGTACCATGCCTGCCCGGTAAGTGGAAGGGCCCGGGTTCGATTCCCGGCTAGTAAGNNNATATAAACAAATATTACTGCTTCATAAATATCACAATATGTGTGAGAGGGAGAGATTGAGAGTGTGTGTGTGTGAGAGAGAAAAGTAAATGTGTGGTTCGTGCTATTTAGAGGAAGCAGCCAAAGATATCAAAGTAGCTCTAAGCTGCGCAGAGTTGAAATTATCTACAGGATCCGTATTCAAGTCACCCAATACAATAATGCCTGAATACGTAGACAGGAACTTCGATATTGTAGTCTCCACCTCTGTGAAATATCCCCCTTTTGAGGCCGATACACCACTCCAACCAAAAAAGCTCAGTAGCCAGTGGATACATCCAAAAAAGAAGAATTTAGGGTGACCTTCTAAGTAAGTGGATGATTCAAGAATTACAACTCGGTAGATATACTTCACAAAAATAGCAACTCCTCTATTCTTTCCAATTCTATAGTTCCTATAAATTTTGTATCCTTGCACCTGGATGATACTATCCGGAAGAGAAAGCATTAGCCATGTTTTACTGACTGCGATTATGTCGAAATCCACCCGTTCCATGAGAATTTTGACGTCATCTTGGTGTGCCATGAGTGATTCTGCATTTACATGTCCAACTATGAGGACTCCGGTCTCCCTGCCTACCACAACCTCGAGGTTAGTTATCGCAGACCCAACTTGAGGGCTTAAATCTGCAATGAGGTCTTCATCGTTCTCCTTCAGACCCATACTAATGTCAAGTTACGGATTCATTGGCACATCCATAATACCTTACCAAGCAAGCGCACACTACACAAATATATAAAGCGACAAAAAACACATGTATTTCACAAGGAATAAATGAAGAGGAAGAAATACCTATCTGAATTGTACCTATATTCATATCAGAAAAATATCTAACACCAGAACGAGAAAGAAAAAAATTAACAAAATAATTCATATAAAGTTTAAAATAAAATAAAATAAAATCTTTTTAATAGAGTAAGATTTTTTATAAAACCTATTANTAAAAGATAATAATAATAGACTTTGAATAGAAAATGCAGAAAAAAAAAAGAAAAAAAAATATATAGGCCCTGGACAAGTCGAGGCCGGCCTGGACCTACGCATGTATATAGGAATATTCAGAAATACCCCGATGCTGAATATAAGCAGCTCGCTCGCGCCTCGAAGGGAGTTTCCGCTAATTGCTAAACTAATTACGACAGTTCGTTGTAATTGTGATTACAATTCACAATCTATTTTGTGATAATTCTTAGTGCTTCAGTGGCAAGGACTTATTGTTTATCATTGTAATGCAGCTGAAAGTAATAGTTGTTACCTTTAATTGTCTAATAGATATAAAGGCACTTGTAAAAGATTGTTAACTTGCGGTAAGCATTTGTATTTTATTATAAATTAGAGATATTGTAATTGTAGAAGAGTTATTTTATTTTTTCATAACTAAAAGGTAAATATTTGATGAATATGTAGAGATGAATTCTGAACAGTTGCGGAAAACTTTGTTTTTACCTTTTTGAGTGGGTTCGATTATAAGGAGAGCTCATATGGGGCTTATAAATTTGAGGTGGAGGGGGGCCGCCGTCAACCTTCATAGCTATTATGCAAAGCCGCCGGTTTTCCACTCATCTAATACTACAACTTCTTCAATTGTTTTGACCATATTTATAATTGCTGAATCATCAATAAACTGTAGGTCAAGGTTCCATTAACCATTGCTAACAACAGAGAAGGACCCGAACAGAATCCTGTTCTGCACCTTTGTTAACGAATAGCTTTTCTGTTTCCAATTGATAACCTCTATCTGAATTCTATATCTGAGATAATGTTTAATTATGTTAAAAGCTGTTCCACTTATAACATACTTCTCTTGGCAGAATATTATCTTGGACAAGGTCTTAATTTTTAGCCAAATCACAAATTGTTACCCAAATATTTCCTTTCTTTTCGAATGCCTAGAAGCACAGTGCACAATAAATCCTAATGCGACATTTTTCAACCTTTCTTTCCTTTATCCGAATTGCTTATGGTGAAAAAATGCTCATCTTTTATCATGCATTGCTATCTCCAAAACCTTTGATAGTATAGCTATCAGGGAATTTGACAGATAATTGTTCAACACATTGCGATCTCATTTCTTTACAGGTTATGATGTCTTTCATTTCTGTGTATATATAAAAGAAACAGATAAAATTCTGCAATATGCAAGTAGTATGTGCATGGGTCTTTACCAGCTCAGAAGGGGAGGGGCAGTGGAGGGGGTAGTTGCCACCCCCTCCAGACCAGACCGCTCCCTGTATCGAGCCGGTCAGTGTCCAACTTCACCGTGCCTATGGTAAGACTTCCATAGCTCTACTTCCTTGTTCTGCTGAGTATTTATATTATTTCTTACTATATAGTGATGTTATTGTTAATACTTACAAAATCGTATTATAATGAAGCACTGAACTAAAATAAGTTTATCAATCTTTGTTTTACTTATAATATCATCGTGTCATTATTACATGACTTGTAATAATCATATTAAAAAAATGTTCAATATCAATTGAATGAGTCGAGTTCGAAATACGGTCCCAGTTGTAATGTCTATACCTTTGATAATATTTGTTTTTCTAAATGACAAAGGTATAATTATATTATTAAATTGATTTCTTTAATTTCAGTGAACATCACATGTTTATCTATTGTTAAGCTTTTCTCTATAATACAAAATTATTATTATTGGCGTTCTAATTTAAGCCAAGCTAATAAAATGAAAGTTTAACTGTTTTGTGATTTCTCTTCTAGCCAATAACACGCACGCAAACATATTCATAGATCTTAGCCTGCCGGTAAGTTGAAGTATTAAGTAGGTTAAATTAGGTTTTTTGCATATATATATATATATATATATATATACATATATGTATTTATATATTTTTTTTTTTTTTACTAATTATAATATGGCTTAGTGCCAATGTAGTGCTGGGATGTGAATATTAACATCAGTAATTTTAGATGTTGTGTTTTAAGAATTTTGACTTCACTTGATTGAAAAATTATCATTATTCAAGTCAAAATTATTATCATGAATGATCTATTAAAAAAAATTGCATGAAGGACTTCACTTATTATGAAAATACTATCTACTACTTTTATAAATATATTTTTTTTTTTTTTGT
>KZ808065.1:121101-148758 GCA_000696205.2 Oncopeltus fasciatus | reverse complement strand
GGGGGGGGGGGGGGGGTTGTAGGGATTGGAGTTGGAAGACATGGTCTGTGCTAGTGGATTAAAAATGATGTCTTGTACAAAAGGTATGTTAAGATCGTGGCGAAGGGATGAATTGGATATGTAATAGGCAGCATTTGCAATTATTCTCAGGGTTTTGGATTGAAAGGACTGGATTCTTTGGATGTTGGAAGGCTTAGCAGCACCCCAGATTTCTACTCCGTAAGTCCAGATTGGTCGTAATAAGGTTTTGTAGAGTGTCAGTTTCTTTTCTATCGTAAGATTGGAGTTCTTATTCATGAGTCTGTATAGAAGTCTATATCGCCGATTGAGTTCTTGTCTTTTAATTTTAGTATGTTCTTCCCATATAAATCGTAAGTCAAGATGGAACCCAAGGTAACGAACGAAATTTGAATGTGATATAGGAATATTTTTAAATTTCACAATTTCAGGGAAGTATTTTTTTCGCAGTTGGAAATTAACTTGAACGCATTTTTCTTCATTGATTTTTATTCTCCTTTAGCCACATCATTGTTTAATTTTTTCGAGGTGATCTTGTAGGTTTTTAGAAGCTGTTTCAGGATCGGGATGTGAGGATAGGATAGCTTTGTTGTCCGCAAATAGAGCTAAGAGGGTACTTGTATGGGTAGGGATGTCAGCAGTGTACAGGATAAATAGAACTGGTCCAAGCACACTACCTTGAGGAACTCCCGCTTCCACTTGGTAGAAATCCGAACCCTAAAGAAATGGTTGGATAAGTAAGACTTAAGGATAAGGTAAGTGTTACTAGGAAGTATGGATTTAATTTTAAACAGGAGACCACTGTGCCAGACTCAATCAAATCCTTGGGAAACATCCAAAAAAGCTCCTGGTCAGTACTCTTTACGCTCCAAAGAAGAGGAAATGTAGTCTACGACGCGAAACACTTGCTGGACAGTAGAATGCTTATATCTGAAGCTGAACTGATGATTTGGGATGATATTGAAGGGTTCAGTGGAAGGCATCATGCGTTTTAACAGTATTTTTTCGAAAACCTTTGAAAGTGTAGAAAGGAGACTTATAGGACGACAGGATGAGGGGTTATGTCGTGATTTTCTAGGTTTGAGAAATAGTATATCAGAATATTTTCAGAGGAGATGGAAGTGGGTAGTTCTGAATATGCAATTATAAATGTAGGTCTAGAATACAATTGCCTTCTTGGGAAGATTACGGACAATTTGGCCGATGATTAAATCATATCCGGGTGATTTGAGCTTAGGGAGAAATATACAGATTATATATTTGAACTCGGAAGGTGTTACTGCCATTAGTGGCAATGAAATAGGTAATGGCATGTTCAGAAACTCCTCAGTCCCCGCGGCATTGGACAGATCTAAGGGATGTGAGTGAGGTGTAAATGTTTGCTTAAGGTGCTGGGCAAACATTTTGGCCTTGTTTTTGTCAGAAGAAGCCCGGGAACTATCTCCTCGACGCTAGGGAGTGGAAACTTCATGGCTCTTAAGGAATCTGCGAGTAGCAATTCAAAGGGATGTACATACTGCTGAAAGGGCAGACAGATAAGCAGGCATTAAAGGCCTCATTTCGTAAAACACCTAATTTTTGTTTTACGAATCTGGAAAGATGATTAAGGTCTTTGCGGTCTGAGGGTTGTCTATATTTTTGGAACAATGCTCTTGCGCGGCTTTTCGCTATGATGAGCTTTTTAAGCGAATAAGGGAGTAATTTTTGGGACTCAGAAGAGTATTTGGTAAATTTAGGTTTGAAATTAGCCATATACATGCGTTGCTAAACGTTTGTGGCAAAGGAATGTACAGCGTCATCTAGATCATCTGAGGTTCTCAGAGAAATTCCGAGGTCGAGCGACTCTTCTGTGAGAGTTAGGAACGTTAGGAATAAATAGGGCTGTGGTCAGAAGATAGCTCGTTTAAGTTCGAAGCGGAAAGATGAAGAGGAGTAAGGTTTTTGCAAATAAGGAGTCAAGGATATCATGAAGGCGGTTCATGTCAGAGGGCCAATAAGTGCTAAGTTTTTGGGATGATATCGCATTATACAAAGCACGGCCACGGGAGTTAGTCGTTCTTGATTCCCATTGCAAGTATTTCGCATTATTGTCTCCACTGGTTAGGAAACCAAGGTATTCAAGGTAGGTCAGTATGTCCGAATGCCATTAGCGTTCCATAGGAGGATAGAAAAGGAATTATTGGATTGGGGAATCATGGTGTGGGAGTTGGTAGGGTCATTTTGGTGACCATGTTGATTAGTAGGGATATGGGTGGTGTAGGTAATGAGGGAGTTAAGTTGTGAGAAGAAGGAGCGAAATAAGGTGTGCAGATCATTTTATAAGGGCAGAGTGGGGACGTGGGGATAGTGGGTTGCTTCCTCCTGGGTGGGGGATGGGGTCGTGGTAAATTATTGCTCACATTTTGGAGTTCTGAATTGGCGGTGGGAGGAGGGATGTGTGAGATGGTTGGCCGTGATATACGTGGTTGAGGCTGAGACGAGAACTGTGGCTGAGGTTGCTGTTGCTGGTGAGGCTGGCGTCTAGTACGAGATAAGTGATCTAAGCCTGGGTTGTGGGTCCGCCTGGGTGGGTTTCTCTGTTGGCTTCTGTTCTTGGATGACAGATGTATAAGAGACACCTGGCTGGACAATACTTGATGGTGGGCGCAAGTTTCGGGTTGCAGGTTTCTGCGATGATACTTGTTGATTGTATACTTTTTGTTTGATATGCTTTTGTACATCGCAGCCCCTGTAGCTGGCAGGATGGTTTTTGGAGCTGTGGGCACAAGTAGCAGGTTCCACCCGTCTTTTTTGACAGTTGCTGATGTGATGCGGACCAAATTTTACACACCGCGGGTTATAATTGCAGCCAGCTTTGGTATGCCCAAATTGTTGGCAATTAAGGCACTGGAGTACCTCTTTTTTTACGTGGGGCCTCTCAACTTTGACAATTGCACAGTGCTGAAATTGAATATATTTCTTGCACATTGGGCGTTTTTTCTAGGTCTATAAAAAACAGTGGTAGGGGTGACTTATCTGCTCCTCTTTCAGGGCTTAAAACATTGAGAATGTTTTTCACCACGAACCTTAAGTCAGTGTGCTCTTCTTTGATGTCATCGATCGGTGTAGTGTGGTGGAGGTTCCTAATAACCACATGTAGAGTCCTCTTTTCTTTTAGCTGGTACGTATGGAACTGGGCGTTTACTGATTTCAGGTAGCGTACCATCTCCCTGTAAGAGTCTGAGGAGTTAGGATTGATTTTTGTGTCTGTCTTTTGGCTCATGCATATGTATTTTCTACGGCCTACTATCTCATCCAGCTGTCTGCACATCAGACCAAAATTTGATATGTTTTTAACGAATATTGGAAGGGGCTTTGATATTCGCTATGAGGTTTCAGAGGTATCCATGGTCTCTTCATTATTGCGCACATTGAATGGGTTCGCTGTGAAAAATGGTGAAGTCTCTGTGAGCTGTGAAGTAGTGGACTTTGGTCGAGCGACCCGGTATCGGAGGGTGTGACTGCTGGTTGATGTGGGTTATTAACTGGCGATACAGTTCTAGTTGTGGAGGTGTGTATATTTTCATTTAGGCTGGAAGATGAAGGTGTCTTCGTGGCTCTATTTTTGTCTTGTTTTATTTTATTTTTGGCCGCTTTCCTTTCATTGCTATTTTTTTTAATGGTAATCATCTCCCATTACGTAAGTAATAAATAAACAGTAGATGTAAATATTTATTGCTCCCTATCCCTAAGCAGGGGATCAAACAGAGATTACTTTATCTGCTTAGCCGATAGTCTAAGCCGGAGCTGGAGGAGACGCGCTTAACCAAGCACGTCTGCCTGTTTGCCCCTCACTACTAAAAAGGATTGAGTATTTCACTCATTTGCTGTGGGTTTGTTCCTCGGTGAAATTCCTCGAAACTTCGTCAATGTTTTTAGGTTTGGTAACAACTGAACACGTTTAATCACTTCTAAAGAAAAAATTGCAGAGAGCTAACAAAACACGCCCTCTCTATACAATGGCTGCTGCCGAACACAGGTAAAATGTTAAAAGTATATTTTGTTAATTTCAGTTACTTTTATTATTGAACTTGTTCGCATATTGTGCATGTTGTGATTTGTAAAGTGAAAGAGGTTTATGATTTTTAGGATGATACAGATGCAAATGAAGTAAATTCTGCTAGTTATTTCTTCCTTAGATAAAGCGTGACATAACGCAACATTTTTCCTCCTTTACTTTAAAATGTCAGAGATGGCACCAGCGCTGAATTTTCATAACTTCATGCTGAAGATTTTCCCTAACAGTTGGCAAGTCGGAATCAGAAGAATAGATTTCCTTGTCATGCAGTCTGCTTAGTCATACTACTTTTATCTGCAACTATTTGATCCTTAAGTGCACATAAGGGGAAAATATTTTACATTTTTTTTTTTACGAAGACAGGTTGAGTCTTTGGATTTTTAGATCCTTTTGACATTTTCACGATAGCTTATTTTGTGGGGAGTTATGGATTTCGCGTAAATAATGCTGATACTGTGAAGGCTGGGACGTGTTAGAGATGATGGTCGACTTCACTGACTTGTCGCTGGGTACAGTGAAATTAGTGTTGAGTTAGGATTACTACATTTTGTATTAGAATAAAACATGTTTTCTTGTTGTAGTAATGATTACGAGTTCTCTTGTTTCTCTCCTTCCGGTTGGGTTGTAGTGTAGTGCCATTACAATAGTAATGAAAATATTCGAAAAATTATTGTCATCAAAAAGTAAAATATAAACATTTTTTTAAAGCTTTGATAACAGGGTTATTCATATGAAATCCTTATAACATTCACATATTAGCAAGGGTGAGGGGGGGGGGGATGTGATTAGCTTTCTCATAGGTATACTTCTATAGGGTAAGTTACGCCATGGTTACTAGGATATTCGCCTAAAAACCTCTTGCTACACACTTACCAGTGGAGCAGATCTCTCCTCTATTCTATGACGTTACCAGTGAAGAGGTAGACATTGAGGTTTGGAGGGAAACCATGGTTAAAGAAGAAGAAGATAAACTTTATTCTGGGACTAACAGAGTCCCCTTGAATAACATTGTCTTTTCTGGCTCAAAATGTACAATAATATAAATTTAAAAAAAATAATCGAACAAAAATAATGTTTCTTTGAGGCTGACATTGCAAGTACCAATCCATAACCTTTTCTAATAAAAAAAAATGAAGAAAAAACAAAGTGTGAACTTAATACCGGTTTAGGAATTAAAATGAAATGTGAAGTAAACATTTAACGAATACACTAACTCACTCTTTTATTCATATACTAATTAAATTAATCTACATATATTCCACACGCGCACAACAATCATTCAATTTTTAAGAAGCAAAATTCACAGTTAAAAAGATTCTCTTTGGATGGATAGAAGATGCTGAAAAAGGGGTTTAAATATGGAAAGAGAAGAAGCACGTCGAATATTTGAGGGTAGGGAGTTCCAAAGGCTAGCAGCCCGAGCTAGGAAAGAGCGGCGAAATGAAGCAGTTCTATAAGAGGGAGTGTAAAGATCAGAGGTACGGGATCTAGTGTGGCGTGAACGGACTGAGCAGGTAAGGAGTTCATAAATGTAAGAAGGAGAATGTGTGGAGACGGTATTATAAAGAAAAGAACCAATGAAGTAAAGTCTGCGGTAGGAAAGAAACAACCACTTTAAATCTGTATACAGGCAGGTTACCCGGGAATTCCGAGGTGAGCCGAAGACAAACCTAACGCAAGAGTTTAAGAGACGCTTTAGACTGTCATCAAGCTCACTCAAGACATCGACCTATGTACCCCAATTTGCGAAACCTGAGAAATTCCGTAGACTATCGATCTGAATGTAGTGTAAGAAGGTTAAGACATTTCAGGTTTTGCTTCCTAAAAATCCGATTTTCTTTGTATAATAACTTTCTGCTCGGAGACAAATTTTAGTTATTGCTACGTAATTTTTTATTTTAAAATTAGTCTATTAATACAGTATTTAATGAAGGACAAAGTCAAATTAATTTAGAATTAAATTACAAGTTTTAATTTAAATATTGGATCTGAGTATATTTTTCTACTTTGGTTGATCAAGCTGAGCCTATAAATGACTTACGTTTGCTCGAGTATTCATATAGCGCTCCGTCTTCCCAACTATAATATACGAGTTGTGGGAAGAACTGAGATCTCAAACTCTACATACATTTGTAGTGAAGTTTCAGTGACATGTGAGTGCAGTTTCAGCTCGAATCGTCAGTAAACAGTGAGTAAAGCGAACTACACTTGTAGCTGTTATCCTAAGCACTGGGTACGACAGGGAAAAACCTGACCGGCCCCCACCTCGCTGTACTAGGCTCTCATAGCCTCCCTTATCACTCAGCCTACTGGGTAGGAGGCTCCGTTCCAGACACTTAACCCAGCGTTACAGGTTCGAGACTCGGGCACTCTACTTTATATTACTTATTTTTAAAATTTTTTTAAATGAATGAATAAATTATGGGAGGCAATCATTATCGTCAGGTGATTGCTAGTGGAGGGCGAAAAGGGAAGCGTCGTGGAGCACCCACGACCCCTCCTAAAGATAAGAGGCGTCATTCCGTCATTAGCACTCCGTTGGAAAGAGACCAACTACAAACACGCCCCAGCACCTCTCAAGGAATGGCCATCACACCCCCCGCCAACGAAATGACAGATAGGAATGAAAACCTATCACCCTTTACTAAAGTAAATCCTTTTCAGCCTCTTAAAAACATTACTGGAGAGGAGATGGAAACCACTACCCAACGTATACCTCGGCCACCACCCATTTTTGTCAGAAATGTACAAAACTTTGGCCTAATGTGCACTTAACTCGATGAGCGAGTTGGCCGCGGGAGATACACATGTGTCAATCTAACTGAAAGAGACAAACGCCTAGTATCACACTTACCAACTAAAGGAAGAGCGTGCAGTCCGGGTCGTCAACCGTCACCTCTATCACTCAACCTCTCCTGATTATATCAAAGAGGAGCTCACTGAACTTGGCTTCCAGGTCAGAAAAGCCATTAACATAACAACAAGCAGGCCTGGTAATGACGATCATATAAAGACTCCGTTGCCCTTGTTCTTTGTGGATCTCGAGCCCACAAGCAATATAGACGAGATCTACAATATAAACTCACTTTGCCATTGCAGAATACGAGTGTAGAAGCCCCTCCCTCGAAGAGACATTGTTCAGTGCCACAAATGCCAGGGATACTGTCACACTAAAAGATTCTGTGAGTATGGTGCCCTACTATGGAAGTATGGTTTCCTATGATCACAACCCTGTCCTCCTTACACTATCTCTCACAACTATCCCTTAGACAATTGCCAATCTCATGAGACAAATACCTCTGGACTGCTACTGGCAGGATTCTGAAGTATCATGAACTTTCTGCCCCCTTACGTCGAGAAGATGGTTCCTGCGCCTCTTCCGACAAAGAAAAGGCCCAAATGTTTGCCCAGCATCTAAAGCAAAAATTCACTCCTCATCCAGATTCCAATAACTTTTCCAATAACGCGGAGGTTGAGGAGTCACTGGATATACCATTACCAATGTCCTTACCGATTAAGGCAGTGACACCTTCTGAGGTCAAGTACATTATAAACTAGGTGCCTAAGCGCAAAGCACTCGTCTATGACCTTATCACCGGGCTAATACTTTGAATCTACCCCAAAAGGCAATTGTTTTCCTCACTTATCTCTATAATTTTGTCCTTCGAACCATCTATTTTCCATATCTCGGGAAATTTTCTGAAAAAATCCTATTTCCCAAACCCGGTAAATCTTTTAACACATTATCCTATCGACCAATCAGCCTTCTTCCTTTATTTTCCAAGGTATTCGAGAAAGTTCTTTTAAAACGAATAATACCTATAATAACTTCCTTAAATATTCTTCCTAATCATCAGTTCGGCTTCCGATCCCATCATTCTACTGTCCAGCCAGTGTTTCGCGTTGCAGACTTTATTTCCTTTTCCCTCGTGCGAAAATAATTTTGTCCTGGTGCATTCTTAGATGTCACTCAAGCATTTGACCGAGTATGGCATACTGGACTATTACATAAGCTGAAGTCCATATTACCAAGTACCATCTACTTAATCCTCAAATCTTATCTTTCTAACTTTCTAAATCGTTTCTTTAGGGTCCGGCAAGGATCAGTGCTCCGACCACTACTCTTGTGAAAGCGGGTGTTCCACAGGGCAGTTTGCTTGGACCCATCCTTTTTATCCTTTATACTGCAGGCATCCCTTCTCATCCTAATACTCTCTTAGCCCTCTTTGCAGATGACAAAGCGATTCTCTCCTCCCACCCTGATTACAAATCCGCTTCTAACATTTTACAAATCCACCTGATGCTATTCAGCAGTGGTGCAGTAAATGGAGAATTAAAAGAAATGAGTCCAAATGCGTACAAGTAAATTTTCAACTAAGAAAAGATTCTCCTGATAATGTTACATACAATAACATCCCTATACCTCTCTCTGATTCAGTCCGTTATCTAGGGTTCCACCTTGACTCACGACTCAACTGGAATGAACATACTAAAATCAAACAACAAGAACTCAACAGACGCCACGACTGTATAAGAATACAGCCTTATAAATGGGCGCTGACGCCTTACCTTAGAAAATAAACTGACCATCTACAAGACCATAATACGACCAATCTGGACTTACGGTGCAGAACTGTGGGGTGCCGCTAATCCTTCCAATATCCAACGAATACAATCCTTTCAGTCCAAAATTCTAAGAATAATTGCTAACGCTCCATATTTTGTGTCCAACTCTATCCTTCATCACGACTTTAATATTCCTTTTGTCAGAGACTTTATCTCCACCCGCTTCAAGCTTTTCCATAGTAAACTCCAATTTCATCCCAATCCATATGCCCAATCCCTGTCGTCGGACGCTAATTATCACAATCCTGCCCGGCCACTAGAAGGGAGATGACCTCGCGACCTCCTGGGCCTTAATGCCTAAACTTATTGGGAGTGGGGTTGATGGGCCCCTTTTCCCTTCCCAGTGAAGGCCATTTATTTGTTTTATTGTTGATTTTATTTTTATTATATTANTCGTTGTTGTATGAAGGGGAGAGAGAAGGAATAAATAATAATAGGTCTGACCTGATTGTGAGCTCACGGAATATAAGATTCTTGAAAATAACAAACTGCGTCGAATCCGGGTGAAGAAGAAAACGTCGTCGTCTGGTTGAACTGATGAGGCCGGCCGGCAGTCAAAGACAGGTGTGCAGGCAGCGTCGGCCAAAGTATGGCTTCGGTGAGATGTTGGCAATACACTAATCGTTGGATTACTAGTGTAATATTGATTAGCACTCTAATATAATATAATGATGATTCAAAAAATTAAATTATTAAATGTCGCTATTTCAGGAGAATAAAATGTCCAATCAACTTGAAATGTCTCCGATAGGGAAATAGCGAGAATCAATAGAACTGTACGGTGCTATCACGTCAAGGGACAAAGCTTAAGTGATAGGCTTAAGAGTATTTGAACAACAACAACATATTCCTTCTCTCCCCCCGTGTGATATATGACATATTCTCTCTCTCCTTGTTAATATTCGTAAAATTATAATTTAATAATAACTATAATTATAGTTCAATAAGAAATCAAAATATAAAAAATCAAAATAAAACTCAAAACTTATTATTTACAATTATAATCATAATGATAATAATGACAAATATATAATAGAACTTTCAGATGAGGATTTAAATGAGATAATTATGGGAAAAATAGGTCTGAGTAACAAAAAATCTGAACTATAATTCACTCAAATATTTATAGTCATTTCATAATTTTATCTATTACCAGTTTAATGCAATAGTAAATAGCAATTTTTTAAGTAAGAATGCTCACATTTGTCTTAATTCTTTCTTTGGTTTCTATCAACTTACATTTATGAAAATTATCTTTAGTATTTCAAATATCCCTCACTTAATATGTTATAATTTAAGTACTTTTCGGTTTATCCGTAAACATCCAGATGTCTACTTTGGCGGTCGTCTTGAAGTCGCCGAAGAATAGATCAATTTTTTTTCCGATCCTTAGATTAGCTAATTATACTTTAATCACGAACTCGTCAATTGGTTTTAAATATATTTTGAGCGATTTTTTTTTACACTTGTCAAATGTCTTGTAACAGTTTCCAACATGTAAAAACGTCAATGTCGAAACTGAAAAAGGTGTAGCTTCGTAAACAGTCTCTTTAATAACTGAACTAATCCTTTTTCCACTTGTACAATAGTAGTAATCTATGTACCTCTGCTTTGGACTCGTGAGTTTTAAAGTTTTTTATGACATCAACTTTCTTTGAATCAGGAAGCATCTCATCTTTGCTAAATATCATCCATAGATATTTAATTTTATCTTAATAATATTGAAATTTATCAGAGTTAAATTTTATATTCAATTTCTGAGCGCTTTTTAAAACCCATTCACTAGTTGCATTGTATTCCTTTAAAGGTGAATATGTGACGCACAACTCATCGAAATAGATAGTGACCCTCGAAATGTCCCCAAAATATTTAAAAATTAACTTATGAAACAACCCAGGAAGATTTTTCAGGCCAAATGGTGGTCGCAAAAATTTGTAAGTTCCAAAAATTGTGCTAACGTTGCAATATTAAGTTCACTTCATATCTATACGAATGTTATAAAACCCATCTTTTAAATCCAATATGTTTTAAAAAAGAGCGACAGACGATAAATTTGTTCAAATGAGCTGTATCTATGCACATACGTAAAGATTTGTTCGGTTTAGCTAAGATCACAGCATTTGAAATCCATTCCTTTCGGTTCATTTAACTTTCTTGTTTTCTACATTCTTTAAATGTTTCTTAAATTTTAAAGGTGTCCGCTTAGCTGAGCTAGCAAGAGGGACTACGTCATTGGTAAATTAAATTTTACGTTAATCTGGAAAACACCCAACTCCTTCAAAAACATCCTTATAACTTTCATAAAATTGCACTCATAAAATGAGGTGGTCTTATTATGATTTGTGTTTTAAGATGTGAAAAATATTACTGTATGTAGAAGAAATACAGTCTTTGTCTTTCTTAGATGATTTTAGTTGGGGTTCGGTCAAGGTAGATCCAAAAAACACAAATTTAAAAAAATGTATTTTTTAATAAAGGATTATCTGTCAACGTTTCGGCTTACACTGTAAGCCATCTTTAGGGCTGTAGACATACAATGACAGGAGAATACAATAATAATTGAAATTAATATAATAGAGAATTGCAATAATATAATGTGATATCAAGAGTATGAATGTAGAAAGCTATGTAGGAAACTTTAAAAGATTTTGAAAAACAATTTGAAAAAGAACCAATTTGAAAAAAACATGCAAACAAACAGCTTATTGACAAGAAAAAAAATATTGAAATAACTTTAAAGCAGTAATTTGCCACACCTACCTATCATGAAGATGAGAGAGGACGTCCTGTCCCTAAGTTCACATTACCATGACTAAAATATAAATTTTACTTCTACACAATGTGAGAGGTAAAAGGGTCGGGGGAGAAGGTACAAGGTGGAAGGTACAAAAGGGAAAGCGGCCTGCTGCAAAAGAGGGCAATAAAAAGGACAAAGGAAAAAAAGGAAGGGTATTATTGGGAATAAGTGACTTTGGAACTGGGAAAAATGTTTGACAGGTTTATTGAGAAGGAGGGCTGATGCTTTTTAGAATGTTGAAAATGTTAGAATAAGTTGAGGAAATTTGTTCTATGTACGTTCTGTCGTTAACTGGATAGTGTTGTAAGTTGATGTGAACGGTTTCAGGCAAAAGACGTTTGTGTTGATAGGGTTCAGTGGAAAGAATGGTTTAGCTCTCGAAGTCAAATGTGTGTTCTTCATGAAAAACATGTTTAGTGAGGGCAGTTTTTATTAGTTTATTCTTTATGTCATTTTTATGGTTATTAATTCTGCGGGAAATAGGGTTTTTTGTTTGTCCAATGTAAGAACCTTGGCAATTCGGTGTGGAACAGGGAAGTTTATAGACGACATTAGTTCTGTTAGGAAGGAGGATGGGGTCTTTGAGGATGGTGTAAATAGATTTTAATTTGTTGTTGGTGGAAAAAGAAAGCTTGAGGTTATGAAAAGTTTTTCTGAGAGATTTCTTAATATTTTCAGAAAGTTTTGTAATATAAGGAAGAGAACGGAAAACGAGGTCGTTATTTTGGGGGAGGGGGATAGTTGGAGAAGTGGAAATAAAAAATTCCCTAACAAGTTTTTTAATGGTGTGAGTAGGAAAACCATTGGACAGGAGGATGTCAGTAACACGTTTAATATTTTTTCTGTGGAAAATCTTGTCAGAGAGTGTGAGTGATCTGTAGATGAGGTTTTTGGCCACATTAATTTTTTGATGATGAGGGTGAGATGAGTTAAAATGGAGGATACGACCTGAGTATGTGTGCTTGGTATACCAGTCAGTGGAGATGGAGCCATTGGTGTTCCGGATGATAGGGGTGTCAAGAAAGGGAAGTTGATAATCCGATTCCATTTCTATGGTAAATTTCAGACGAGGGTGGTATGAATTAAATGCAGTAAGGATCTGGGGGATTTTTTCGGGATTGAGGATGAGGAAAAGGTCGTCGACATATTTTTTAAGGAAGAAAATGTCGTTGTGAGGTCGTTAAGGGTGATGTTTGAAATATTGGGAGCAAGGTTATTTCCCGTAGCCAGACCGTTAATCTGGTTGTAGTATTTACCTTGGTATAGGAGATAGCCGGAAGTACAACAAAGGGAAAGGGACTCAAGATAAGCCGACCACGATAGTGTAGTATGGTCACGGATAGTATTCCAATTTTTGTCAATTATTTGGAGGGATTTGTCTATAGGAATGTTAGTGTAAAATCGAGGAAGGTACCAACACAGTACTGCTTGTTATCGAAAGAGGAAGATATGCAATCTACCACTCGAAACACCTGTTGGATCGTAGAGTGTTGGGCTCGGAAACCAAACTGGTGTTTTGGAAGTATTTGGTGAGCTTCTAGAATTCGTATTAGTCTTATAGGAAGAATCTTCTCAAAGAACTTTGAAAAAAGAGGAATTAGGCTTATTGGGCGATAGAAAGACGGATTACTTGGGGGTTTGCCAGGCTTTGGGAAGAGGATTACCGTAGATAAATTCGACAGGAGAGGAAAGAGTGTGGTTCGGAGAATGGTGTTATATAGGTAAGTGAGGAAAGTTACAGCCTTTTTGGGTAAGTGGTTTAGGATTTTGGCTGTAATAAGATCATGCCCGGGAGACTTGCATTTAGGTAAGCGGGAGAGGATATATTTGACCTTAGAACCCCTCGGGTCACCCCGACCGCTTTAGAAGGTGGTGACATAGAAAGAGAGGAATCAAGAAATTTTTCTACCTCCGTGCTCTTAAAATGGTTTTCTGGGTCAGGGTGACGAGTGAAGGTTTTCTTAAGGGGAAGGCCAAAGACCTCAGATATGTCTGCATCGGACGCTGCGCAGTTGCTATCATCCCGTTGGAGAGGAGAGGTGGAGGAGTGGTATTTGAGGTTTTTTCTGGTGGCAGTCCAGAGGGATTTGTCTTCTGTTGTGAGTGAGGAGAGATGATTGTTGAATTCTTGATTGTTATTGTGATGAGATCTGAGTTCCCGTGCTCAAATTGTTATATGCTTGGTGATCGGATGGGTGTCGTGTTCTCTGCCATGTGGTTCTAGCCCGTCTTTTGGATAGTATAAGAGTCTGTATATGCATGGGAAGAGGTTTGGTGTTTAAAGGTTTGGGATTAAGAGGTTTTTTGGAGGTAGGTTTGGATGCCAGCACGACTGTTGAATAGCAGAGGTGAAGGATTGTACAGCATCGTCAAGGTCTTTGGGGGATTTTAAGGAAACTCTGAGGTCTATTGTGTCTTCAAGGAGGAATTTAAACCTATCCCAATCAACTTGGCCATTGACGAGTGACGGAGGAGTCGGTTTTGGGATGGGTTGGAGTGAAATGGTGAAGAGTACGTCCCGTACTTTGTGGTCAGAAGAAAGGTCATTGAGTGTGCTGGTAAAGGATTAGAGGGACGAAGGGAATTAAGATAATTTTTGAGGATGTGATTTGAAACACAATAAGGATAATTTACTATGGTTCGAAACAGTTTGGATTAGAAAGATTTGATTTTGAAGATATTGGATAGTTTGGTAGCGGATCATGTATCACACCATGGTATATCATAGTTTCACAACATATTATTTATGATACATGTTATATTGGTTTTAGTTCTGTTCTTAATAAAGTAAGTTTTTTTTTTCCAATAGATAGTTTTCAGCATCTCTTTAACACTCTGTATAGTTTTTCACATCTTCTGTTAGTCGATAGTCTAGGTGCAAACCTATATTGGTGATACGTAATACGGTGATAACCGTTTCTTCTGCCCACACTTTAGAGGTCTTTAACCTTTTTTAACCTGGAAAGACCTGAGATTTTCCTGTAGGGTTTGCCTTTCTTGATATTCTTTATGAGTTATTCCGATTTTGTAGCACCGGAGACTCAACATCGCCGCTACCCACGGATATACTTTGCCTGATCGGTACACTACAATGCTTGTACTACTCCCTATGCTAGAATGCAAATATCATCTACGGGAAGGTGAAAGTAAGACTTGTTAACCTGTACATTTATGGAATGATTGTGGCTGTTACTAAGAATTTAGCCATGGTGGCTTCTACCCCGCCCTGAACTCTAAGAAAATGTTTGGAATTCTCCAGCCGCTCCTCCCGATATATATAAATATATATATCTATGTTTATTTATTTATTTTTAAAGAGTGCGCATTGACATAATGGTCATTAGCACTTGACTCTTATTATAATACATGTTATCCTTCGTTTTTTAAACTAAACAATCAATAACAAATAAATCATAATCTAATAAATAGAAATTTAACCAAAATAAACCATAAATTAACAAAAATTTTTAGTTAAAAAAAAATAGTTAAGTTTATTTAATAGTAAAAGATCAGTTATGTTTAAAGCTATCAATAAATATATCAGAAACAAGTAAGATTTATATATCATAATACATTTTGACACAATTTGCTGTATTTCAGATATTCAATTCTGTTATTGAAATGTTTATTTTCTTGGAAATTTCCTTTGGTTCCCCATTTATACTGAACATATGCTTTATTGTTTGTAGTTGGGGACACTCGCTTATAATGTGGTCTGTCGTGAGTAGATCTCCGCATGTGGGTCGTCGCCAACCAACAAGATGGCATCCGTTCGTTAGACGTGTATTTACTTTTCGCAGCCTCGTGATGGCAACTGGATTCTGACAAATTTTCGTATGAGTCCGAAGTTCGGACTTATTGTGATATGGATCGCAGTCATGCTGAACTTCTGTCACATCTTTTTTGTCACTGTTCGCAAATTAATTCTTTTATACGGCGTTTTTCGTCTGTGAGATGGGTGTATGTAACAGGTATTGCAGGTAGCAATTTAGTTTTCTTTGCAAGGACGTTCACTTCTTCATTTCCACTTACCCCAACATGGATTGGATCCATAGAAGTTCAATATTTCTTTGTTGTGTACTGATTTCTTCAAACATATTTTGGATTTTGCGCAGCATATACAATACTGCGCAGTATATACGTAATTATGTCTTAATGCAATAAGTATATTATATATTCGAAGAAGCATTTTTCTTTGAGCCCCTCATTTGAACTTTGATAAACATTTTATCATTTTTAAGGCTCTGCTGCATTTAGTTATCAAGTACTGAATGTGGCTCTTGCATCTTTGTTGTAAATCCATAACAACTCCGAGAAATCTGTGTTCAGGATAGTTAAAATTGGAGTACGAGCTATGTTGAGTTGTGGATCGTCATGCTATTTTCGCAATCTGCAAAAATGCACTGCTGCTTTTTGGTAGCCGAAAATTTATAGCTTACATCCACAGCATTTTTGTGACTTGTCAATAGCGTTCTGCAACAAAATAATTCTATTGTCTTCCCGATCATGATATACAAAAAGAATGAGGTCATCTGCAAATAGAGAGCAATTAATATTCTTCTGCAGTCCCTCTGGAACTTCATTTATAGCTATCAAGAACAATGAAACACTCAAGGAAGACCCTTGAAGTATTCTATTTTTCGGTTCTCACCTCAAAGACTTGGTGTTTGATATTCTTACTCTAGAGAATCTGCTTTTCTACATTATTTGGAGAAATGTTGGTCACCTCGAAATTCCCCTCATTCTAGTTGGCAAAGGATACCGTATCTCCAAGTTCGGTCATCGGCTCATTTTAAATTTAAAACAAAAACCAAAACACAAAAAATACTGAACCTGCAACGCATATTTTAAAGAAATTTGGTCGTGTAAACACATCTTGCGTCATAAAAGGTGTGTTCCCAAAATCCCGCAGGGAATCTATAAGACTAAGAAAAATATCAAAAATACTAAACCCTCAGAGTATATTTTGAGTAAATCCGTTCATTTACGTAACCTCTACATTTTAACTTGGTCAAATACATAATTACATATAGACCCTGAAATACAATAAAATTTTTCAAAATACTAAAACTGCAACACGCATTGTAAAGAAGTTCGCTCGTCGACGCTCCCTTTGCGTCATACTGTCAACATAATCCTCTTAGACAAAATTTGCTAATTAACACATCCCTCGATTCAATATAAGTCCCTATCATAATTAATGTACTGAACATTTTTTTTTCTCGAAATTCACCCATTGACGCACCCCCTAAGTTACATTCTACAATACATAGTAGAATTTGTCCTATTCTAGGGATCAAAGGTTAAAGGGACCAAAAACATAATAACAGAGGAGGGGGGAGTTAAAATATTTAACTAATTTAATTAAAATATGATATTCTTGGGGTTAAAGGTGAAAATATAATCCTTAACACATAATAACAAGATGGGAAGGATCAAATTTGACACCTACATTCATGTTACATGTACAAAATCAAATTAAGCCTAAAAATAAGTCGGAAATTTGAATAAAATCGTTCCTTAAAGGGTAAGTGTAGACTTAAATAATGAAAATGGCTTTTATTCGTCATTTTAAAAACATATAATTTTACCTTTGCCCCCTAGAATTAGGCATATTTAGGTAGCTAAAATAATATGAAAATACCAAATCTAAATATTTGTTGAGTACGGAGGCTGAACCAGGGGTAGAAATCCTCATACACTAAAAAAATTCCGGGTCTGGTTGCAGTAGTGTATACAATAATGAATTTGCCAATATTGATTGTAACTTCTGAATTAGCACCACAATAATATTGTCATAGCATAAATGAAATGTTTATAAATTATTTGAAATTGGGAAGCAAGAAAAATGTTGATGTTTCATGAAATGAAAAGAACAGAATTTATAGGTTTACAATGAAAATGGTTTATTGGCATTAGTTTAACAAATAGCAAAATATCGTATTCAAGGGTATTTCAAAAGAAATGAACTTAATTAGAAATAATAAATTAAATATTTAATTAATAAATAATAAACATAAATAGTTTGTAAAAATTGTGTGAAATCCTAATTTTTACTTTGACTGCAACTATTTAGAAGATTCTTTGTTGTACGAAGGAGAGAGAGAAGGAATAAATAATAATAGGTCTGACCTGATTGTGAGCTCACGGAATATAAGATTGTTGAAAATCACAAACTGCGTCGAATCCGGGTGAGGAAGAAAACGTCGTCGTCTGGTTGAACTGATGAGGCCGGCCGGCAGTCAAAGACAGGTGTGCAGGCAGCGTCGGCCAAAGTACGGCTTCGGTGAGATGTTGGCAGTACGCTAATTGTTGGATTACTAGCGTAATATTGATTAGCACTCTTCCGTAATGATAATAATCAATGATTCAAAAAAATAAACAATCAAATGTCGCTATTTCAGGAAAATAAAATGTTCAATAAACTTGAAATGTCTCCGATAGGGAAATAGCGAGAATCACTATAACAGTACGGTAAAATTATTGGTGCTATCACGTCAATGGACAAAGCTTAACTGATAAGTTTAAGAGTATTTGAACAACAACAAAAAATTCCTTCTCTCCCCCATATGACCTACCTCTCTCTCTCCTTGTTTATATTCGTAGGATTATAGTTCAATAAGAAAACAGTTCAATCACTACTTAGGTACATTTATAGAACCAAATCAAAATAAAACTCAAAACTTATTATTTACAATTATAATCATAATTAAAAAATGATTTATGGAATTAAAATGTATGAAATTAAAATAATATTTAATTTTTCATATTTAAAATCAAAATAATAAAAGGAAGATAATTTCAGGATAAAAATAAAAATAAATGTTGAATGACTTCAACAATATTTTTGACGAAGTTTGCATATTGACGCACCTCCTGAGTTACATTATACACTATGCCTAATTCTAGGGGACAAAGGTAAAATGATATATTTTTTAAATGACGAATAAAAGCCATTTTCATTATTTGCGTGTCCCAGAAGCGGCCTGGTAGATTATGGACGTCCGCCGTTTTCAGCATTTGCGTGGCCCAGAAACAGTTTTTTCACCCTACTAGTAAGACTTGAGAAGCATCCAAAAAAGCTCCTGGGCTCTCTCCATTTCCTCTTCCCTTGAGTACTCTTTGCGCTCAAGGGAAGAGGAAATGTAGTTTACGACGCGAAACACTTGCTGGGCAGTAGAATGCTTACGTCGGGAGCCGAACTGTTAATTTGGAAGAATATTGAAGGCTCAATGGAAGGCATCATTCGTTAAATATTATTTTTTTTAAGACCTTTGAATGTAGGAAGGAGACTTAAAGGAAGATAGGATGAGAGGTTATGTGCTGATTTTCCATGGTTGGGAAATAGTATTATATCAGAATATTTCCAGAGGAGAGGGAAGTGGGTAGTTTCGAATATGCAATTATAAATGTAGGTTAAGAATACAGTTGCCTTCTTGGGAAGATTGCGGAGAATTTGACAGGTAATTAAATCTTATTAAGATGATTTGCGCTTATGCAGATGAAAGAGTATATACTTGACCTCGGAAGGTGTTACATACTTTACTCGGATTGTGTTAGCAAGGACATAGGTAATGGCATGTCCAGAAACTTCTCAGTCTCTGCGGTACTGGGCAGGTCTATAGGATCTGAATGAGAAGTAAATGTTTGCTTGAGATGGTGGGTAAACATTTCGGCCTTGTCTTTGTCAAAAGAGACCCAGGAACCATCTCCTTGACGCAAGGGAGTAGAAGCTTCATGGCTCTTAAGGATTCTGCGAGTAGCAATCCAGAGGGATTTGTCTCCTGCTAAAAGGGTAGACCGACAGGCATTAAAGGCCTCATTTCTTAAAACACCTAATTCTTGTTTTACGAATCTGGAGAGACGATTAAAGTCTTTGCGGTCTGTGTAGTGTCTGTATTTTTGGAACAATGCTCTTGAGCGGCGTTTTGCTATGATGAACTTTTTAAGCCAATCTGGGAGTAGTTTTTGGGACTCAGAAGAGTATTTGGTAAATTATGGTTTGAGATTAGCCATACATATGCATTGCTGAACGTTTATGGTAAAGGAATGTATAGCGTCATCTAGATCATTTGAGGTTCTCAGAAAAATTCCGAGGTCAAGTGACTCTTCTATGAGAGTTCCAAGACCCAGTCAACTGTTTCATAAATTAGGCAGGGAGGTAATTGTTTTGGAATAGGAATTAAGGATAACGTTAGAAGAACTGGGCTATGGTCAGAAGAGTGCTCGTTTAAGTTCGAAGCGGAATGATGAAGAGGAGTAAGTTTTTTGCAAATGAAGAAACCTAGGATATCAGGAAGGCGGTTAACGTCAGAGGGCCAGTAATTGTTCTGAGGTTTAGGGATGATATCGCATTATATAGAGCACGGCCACGAAAGTTGATCTTTCTCGATTCTTATTAAAATTGTTTCGCATTATAGTCTCCACAGGCAAGGAAACGGGGTTGGTTTAGTATTATAGTAGTTTTCCTAGTCTCATTTTGTGGATCACGCCTTTAAGGTTCAGGTATATTGTCAAATAGCAAATCTCTTCGGATTTTGCAATATAACCCCTCAACAGGGTTTAGTATTTTGGAAAATTGTATTGCATTATAGGATCTTTATGAAAGTTTGTACATTGTCGTCGTTTGATGAAGGGGATGCGTCAAGATGTGAATTTCTTTGAAATTTTTGTTGCATTTTTAGTATTTTGGTATTTGACTTAGTCTTATTGGATCCATGTGAGAATTTTTTATGTCCCACCTTTATGACTAAGGTGTTATGTCAACGAGCGAACTTATTCGAAATAGGTGTTGTGGATTATATTATAGGGGTATTACATTATAGGGTCTTTACAACAGATAATGAGTGAAAAAATTACATACGAAGTTTTGTAGTTGATCGACGTTTGGTGCAGAAGGTACGTCATTGAGCGAATTTTTTCAAATATGATTTTAGTATTTTGGTATTTTTTTTTGTGCTGCTAAGTATATTCTAGTCGAGTTAGTATTCTGCTATCAAATGGTCAATTGCAGAATAAATATAATTTGCTGATGTAGTACCTTTCAATGGAACGCACTTTAGTTATTTCAAAGTACCTCGTATAAAAAACAGCAAGTTCAACCGTATCAGTGCTGTCGTCCACAACCAGTGAAAAGTTTGTCAATTTATTGATTTTCTCCTTCAATTGAAGAACCAAATTTCGGGATAAATCATTTATTTTTTAAGCAACAGTGTTTCTTGACAAGAAATATTTTGAATTATTGACTTTTAAATGGAAATGAAACACTGACGACTTTCAACATACACACCTTAATAAAATCACCATTAGTGAAAGGTATTCTTCGTGACATTCTTAGATATCTTCGTGATTTTTAATGCCATAATAAAACTAGATTTTAGGGCATATTTGCTCTCTGTATCAGCTTTAATAAACAACAATTGTTGACCTTGAAGTTTAGATTTTAAAGATGAATATCTGTCCATCTTATTTTTTCAGTCTAACAATCGAATTTTGATTTATGATTCGTAACATAATGTCTTTTCAAGTTAAACTCCTTACAAACAGCAACTGTTTCATTGCAAATCAAACTGTCAGCTAGCCTAAATTAGCTGGGATTATGGTGGATGGGCCCTTTCTCTATTCAAAATAATTTTATTTTCTTCTTATTATTATTGTAATTACTATTATTTTTTTTCCCTTGGAGTTACGGCACAGGCCATTTTCTCCTCCATGTATTTGTAGTTAGCAAACTACAAAATGCTACCTATGTTATAGAAACTAATAAATATTGAAAAAAAAGCTTTTTTTTATTTTCAAAAAAATATTTTTTTAAATTTAGAAAATGTTTTTACCATAAACTGTTTCAGATTTGTCTTCATGGACTCTTTCTGCTGGGATGGGTCCCACTCGTTTTTGCTATGCCTACAACCAGTGACCAGTCTGTCAGAGGCTATTTGACCGAAGTAAGTACCTAAATGATATAAATTAACAGCTGTAAAGTAAACTTGTCTCAATTGATTTATCTAAAGTTTTATAAGATGTATATTTTAGATATCTTTTGCATATATTGTAATATGAATAATAATATACATATATAATATATGGAATTTCTTGACTTATTTTTATTTATATGAAAGAAAAGTAAATTTGTCTATTTTGACAGGACAAAAATATAATAACACGATTAAATCAATTATAATGCTCGACCCGTAACTTAAACGCTGTCTATAGAGAAATCAAGCTATTTACGTTGGTAACCCTACCAACCTAACTTTTGAAAACTTCAACAGACATAAACAGTTGGTTTAACTAACTTTTATATTACTGTTATATTAACTTTTCATTTGGGTTAATGATCATTTCTTATCAAGTAATTAATTAATTTTGCATCCAAAACAATTATTAAATACTTCAGGTATGTCACAAAAAAAAGGTTATTAGTGGAAAGAAATTAATCATAGAACATATGTTGCAGAGAACCTGCTGGTGGAATGAGATTTGCAAGGAAGAATTCCAGACCCAATTCAAATGCAAGTGCCCCATGTGGTCGTTCTGCAGGAGCGAGGGACGTTACTATTCAGCGTACTGCTCCATGGCTAATACTGGCTACATTTGGACTCAACCAGAACGAACTTGGTCACCCTCTCCGAGACAACCAGCTACTCTGAAACATTGAACCCCTTTTTATGTACATATATAACATATATATTATTTTATAAATTTTCCCTGGTATTCTCAGTGCGCCTGCATGCATCAGTTGAGACATAGCGTTCTGTAATGAAGTTTTAAAATTGAAAGTTTTAATAAAAGGATGATTTTATATTTGGATTGGGCGATGTTCTGTCTTATTATCCAAAATATTTTAGGTTATGATATGAATAAAAATGTTCAGTCTTTGTCATAAATTGAGAAAAAATCTGGAGTTTCCGTCACTCAAAATAACTATACGTTATAGTTCATATCACGTAAACATCATATATAAACCCACACATGATGTTCAAACCTTAATTATTGCTAGGAAAAAGAACTTTGCCAATAATGGTGCTAATGGCCTACCCTGAAGAACTTTTCGTCCTGCTTTCATTTTATTGAAATTCTTATCATAACATAATATTATTATGGTAATTTAAAAATGAAATATAAACATTGAAAAATTATTTGATAAAGAAAATGTACGCATTTTCTATTTTACCCCCCTTCTAATTGTCCTTTTCCTTTGTAATTTTTTAATAATTTTTGGGGCATCATTTTCTTATTATTAGCTATTAAAGCTCTCTACCGTACCTTGCCAACAGTTTGTTTCTAATTTCGTTTAGTTTGATCAGTGGAGTATTACAAGAAATTGTCGACTTTTCCATAATTTACCATTGATGATTTTAAAACCATTCTTTTTAAAGCTCTAAACTTGTTAAATTGGAAAGAACTGGAGAATGTTAGTAGAGAAACATAAATGTTCTATGAAAATTTGTTATTGAGGAAAATGGCTATGGGATCACTACTTATTAACCCAAAAGATATCGTCACTTTTCAATTTTTTTTCTCCAGAAAACGTTTGTTCTGAAACAAACAACAATAAGCAAAAATAAGTTTATTGGAGAAGAACAGTGTCAGGTGTGTGAAATTTCGCAGAAATTCGCTGCCAAGATAACCCTTTATTTAGTTAGTGAACACAAAATATTTTTATACAGAAAGAGTGCTTTCAGGGACAGCAGGGAAAAACCTGTTCTGCTCCACACCGATAGCTGAGTGCTATTGGAGAGTTAGTAAGCTCCTGCCGCCTAGTCCAATTAGCCAGCCAGGTAACCCAGCGTCTGGCTGTTATAGGTTCCCGGTTCGTTGCTCACCCGCAAAGTTTTTTTTTTTTTTTTTAAAGAGACTTCTCTCTCTTTCTATTATTGTCATGTCTTACTACCATCAAGTTATAGCCAGTGGAGTTTGGAAAGATAAACGCGAAGGAGCATCCATGACTCCTCCCAAAGATAAGAGGCGTAATTACACCAGTGGCACTCCAATCGAGAGGCCACAAAACCAACTAGAGCACACCCCACCTCACAGGTAGTTAATTCACAGTCACCGTTCATTCTTACCAAACAGGTCAATAATGAAGAAATTGAGACCACATCCCGGTTCACAACCCAGAACCCATTCTAACCTCTTCAAAATATTCCAGGAGAGGCGATGGATGCTGAAACTACCTCCTAACGTTTAGCCCGACCACCCCCCATCTTTTTTAAAAATTTACAAAATTTTCGCCTGATATGCAACCAACTTGACGGGCACGTTGGTCGCGGACGAAACACCAGCGTTAATACGCAGAATGATACTAAAATCATGCCAGATTCCCCGGACACCTATAGCGATAGGCCCCACTTTCACAGGGACATTTTTAGTGGCATAAATGACAACAGTAAGGCCACACAAAAAGTTACTGTGAGTATGGAGCTCGATGAGTCACGTGTAAAGGCTCACACCTCACAGAGGACTGCCAGAAGTCTCGCAGTACATCTGCACACGCATGTGCTCTTTGCCAGAAGAACTAATTCACCAATTATAAAGGTTACCAAATCAACAAAGATTTAAAGCAACATACTCATACAACCCATGCACAAGGTGCAGCACCTCCAGTTCGAAGACCTCCACTAGCCCCTTCCAAAAAAGCAGATCTGGATTTTTTATTCCCGGGTGACCTTGTTAAAACGTGAGCGGACTAGCCAAGAGGAAACTCCTCCACAACTTCAGCCTATCAGGAGGGAGCGACTTACCATCTCTCATGTTCCTCCTCCACCACCAGCATTTAATTAATTCCACGCCATACTTCAGTCCTTCTCCTCCAATTTCCGTATCCTCCTCACTCCTCTTATAAACCTCCTGATAACAGTAGTCACAAATATGACTTCTTCCCCTAGCTTAAAATTATTTCCGAGTTCCTTTTTCATCCTCCTTTGGAACGCTGACACATTCAAACACATACAAATTAGCAGAATCTGACCCTAGAAGACAAAGATAAAGACGTTCTTTTGCTTACAGAAGCACGACTAACAAATAATAAAAAGTTGAAGATACCAGGATACAATACATACTTCATTTTACTACAAATAATTCATGAGAGGGAACAGAATCGAACCTGGATCTCTTGCTATCCGGGCCTAGTATGCTGACCTTTACACCACAAGGACAGGCTAGATATCTCACTCTATTCCCTCTTCATTAGCGAGAGCCTAACTTACGAGAAAGACGAGAAATTCGTCTTAAACTCGAAGTAGCTGACATTGTCATGCATTTTGTCGGCTCTCGTCATTTCAAAAAAAAAAACCACAACCTAAATAAAATATTTAAAAATTAAAATTTAATATAGTAAATGACGAGAGCCGACAAAATGCATGACAATGTCAGCTACTTCGAGTTTAAGACGAATTTCTCGTCTTTCTCGTAAGTTAGGCTCTCGCTAATGAAGAGGGAATAGAGTGAGATATCTAGCCTGTCCTTGTGGTGTAAAGGTCAGCATACTAGGCCCGGATAGCAAGAGATCCAGGTTCGATTCCTGGCGAGGACAGATAGATTTTTTTATTCTGTTCCCTCTCATGAATTATTTATAATTTACGTGGGATAAAAAAACCACAACCTAAATAAAATATTTTCATTTTACTACATTATTCGGTCTTCCCAAACTCATTATTTAATACCTTTTTGATAAAAAATAATAATTTACGTGGGATTAAAAACCACAACAAAATAAAATATTTATTATTTAATACCTTCCACTCACACAGATTCTCTTCAATCTACTTCAGTATCCATCCAAACTTCTACATCTCCAATTGTCCTATCAACAGTGTACTGCCCTCTTAAGAAATCCATCACCTCAAATCAGCTCCAAGAGCACTTAAAATCAGGTCACTGTTTCCTCTCTGGAGGGGATTATAATTCGACAACTGCAGTGGGACACGAGAACGACCAACTCACCCTGTTACACTAACTTTACACAAATCCACTCGACCTTGAGTAACACTAACTTAACACTGACTCTAGGGGCCGCTGAAAAGCTGCTTTTATAACTTCGTGGATGCTCCCAGGCAGGACTTGAAGATACTAATAGCGATTTCTAAGTAACCCTGATTTCTTCCTCTGAAAAAGGAAGCAGGCGGCATCCTTCAATTGGCCTCTACCCGCACAGTTTTGATCCTAACGTCAGTCAGTTGATCCTTCCCTAGTCTTTAAGAATGAAAAACAATAAAAAAAAATATTATGGATCTGTATAATATCCCAGGTCTTCTGGCATTCTCGGCTGTCGTGATTTTGACACAGCGAGGAAGGTGGTTGCAATTGGTCGAGTCTCGAACCTGTAACACTGAGTTACTAGTCTCGGAGCATCCTACCCAGCAGGCTGAGTGATAAGGGAGGCTGTGAGATAAGGGAGGCTGTAAGAGGCTGTATGGCCTAGCGCGGAGACGTGGGGGCCGGACAGGTCTTCCCCTGTCGACCCCAGTGCTAAGGATAACAGCTATAAATATAGTTCTCTTTACTCACTGTTTTTGGGGGGATCCTCGTGACGCATCGAGCTGAAATTGCACTCACATGTCACTGGCACTTAACTGTAAATATATGTAGAGTTTGAGGTCTCACTTTTTCCTATAACTCGTATAATATAGTTGGAAAGACGGAGCGCTATATAGAGGTTTGTACTGATCACTGGCTACACCACTACTTGGTGCTACTATACAAAATAAATGAAGTGCACTAACGAATGTGAACAAAATCCCTATGGGGAAACGGATTGAAATATTGTAATATTTGTATAATGTAAGACATTATTTACATAGACATAATAGACATTATATTTACGTGGGATATAATACCACAACCAAATAAAATATTTATAAATAAAAATAAAAATAAAGTAAATGACGAGAGTCGACAAAATGTATGACAATGTCAGCTACTTCGAGTTTAAGACGAAGTTCTCGTCTTTCTCGTAAGTTAGGCTCTCGCTAGTGTAGAGGGAATTTAATGAGATATCTAGCTAGTCCTGGTGGTGTAATGGCTTAACACACCAGCCCGGATAGCAGGAGATCCAGGTTCGATTCCTGGCGAGGACAGATAGATTTTTTTATTCTATTCCCTCTCATTAATTGTTTAAAATTTACGTGGGATAAAAAACCGCAACCAAATAAAATATTGTATAATGTAAGTTGTTTCGTAAATACTTACTGTGTTGGAAAACAGAAAACTGGACCTCCCATGGGTAAACTGATTAAAGTGTGCATATTGAAATCAGTTTTCACAATATCGTTTATTTTATTTTTCATCGTGACATCAGTTAAAAAATACAAAATTGATCAAATGGCAAATAAATTCAATAATTATTATGAGGTAAATAATCTAAAGGGTTATAGCAACTACCAATGAATATAGAACTATCATACCTTTTGTAATCCGTCTTCATTGGTTTTTGCAAACCATCTTCATTTGGCCAGTGCTTTCGGACATTATCCAACTGGCAGTTGAATACAGATAGTGACAGTGAACTCATGTATTCGGCCACAAGGATGGATAATGTCCGAAAGCCCGCGCCAACAGACGATGGTTTACAGAACCCAATGAAGACGGATCACAAAAGGTATGATAATTATTATGAGTTTATTCAACTTAATATAGAACTTGACAAAAAAAAAAATAACAAGCATTTTAATGAAATGATTTAACGACGCTAATAATAACGATGTGTTGTCAATAGAATAGTGCAGTATAAGCTTAACATTAAAAGGCACATACATTAAATTTGTACCACCATTGTAAAATAATACAACTATTTCAATACAAAATATTTCAAAATATGTTTAATTAATGCCATTAATATGTTCTGAAGACAGGTCAAAAATTAACTTTTATCAAGTATAAATTGTGTATACATAAATTGTATTCCATGAGTGCACACGTATCATACAAGACAAAAATTCCACTCATAACAGCGCATAGACACCATAAAAACTAGCTGAACTCAGACCCTAGTCCTCCTGGTTACCTTAGTATACTTTTTCTTTTTACGTCTGAGTAAGAGATTTTGGTACTCTTCAGTATGACTGGTTCTGCATCGCACATGAAGATTTATGTAGATATTAGTACATTCATAAAATATCCTTCTTATTTTATTTTCTTATTATATACATATACATATATA
>KZ808065.1:42120-54250 GCA_000696205.2 Oncopeltus fasciatus | reverse complement strand
GATTTGGACAACTTTACAAGCTGCTAAACCGCAAGTCAACTTTAACTGTGACTAACAAACTAACTCTTTACAAGACACTGTTGAGACCTATTTGGACTTATGGAGTCGAACTGTGGGGAACTGCTAAACCATCCAACATCCAAAGAATACAGTCCTTCCAATCCAAAACCCTAAGAATCATAGTTGATGCACCCTATTACGTAACCAACTCCTTACTCCACAATGACCTTGAAATCCCGTTTGTAAAAGAAGTTATCACAACCCGTTTTAATAAATTCCACTCTGCCCTTTTCACGGATTTTAATCATCTAGCCCAAACTCTATCTAGCATTACCCCTTCTAATAACCCACCACGCCACCTAAATGACCTCCTCATTGCCAACACTTCCTTCTTTTTAATTATTTTTTTAAGTATGTTATGTATGTATATTTTTTTATATTAATTTATATCGTATATTATTATTTTGTAGTAGATATTTTTTATATATTTTGAGAGCACATTGAAAGATTCACGCTGTGCAGGATGTAATTCATGAATAGTGTTTAAAAAAAAAATCGATTTTATGGTTCAATGTCCAGTATCTAAACCAAACTTGTTTTATTATATTCTGAATAGAACATAACATAAGAAACAAATAATGATTTCTGTGTTGATTTACTAATATAAGTATCTATTCTTACGCAAGTTTATTTACCTGTGGTACTCACTCGTTGCACAAAAATAGCAGTATTACTTAATGTCCAGCCAAAATAATTTTTCTTGTGATAAATTTAAATGTTTCATTGGATGGAAGATGAAAATTTAATCTCAAAGTGACACCAGACAGCATTTCCATAAAATCGGATGATAAATCATATATCGCCACACGGTTTTTTATATAATTATTTTCTTTCAGAAATGCAGTTATCCAATCAAACAATTTTGAAAAACGATTTAATATGTTGTAACTGGATTGCGCTAACTATTCAAAATAAATTAATGGCATTTGGAAGTTCTTCGTTCTTTAATCCTTCAAAGAACTTTTTGAATTGTCGATGATTTCTTGCATTGGTAAGAGGCTAATTTATAATGTGTAATCTGTTTTTATTTATATGTTTTTATAACATTCGGATTTTATAACGAGCTTTTCTAGATGAATTATTTATTGAATCGGTATAAATTAAGGAATTTGAGAACCATTTCGTAAAAGCCTAATAAGAACTATTTTTTTACCCAGCATTGCATTAGCTTCATCAGTTACAATGCTTACTGTTAAATATTATAATTCTTCCTTAACAACGATGTCATATGAAACAAAGCGTATGAAAACTGCCAATTGCGGTAGGTCTGTGATATCAGTCGATTCGTCAAGTGCTAAACAGAATGCTGTGCAGTTAAAAGATTAAATTCAAGAGATATATTAAATGTGTGTCCCGAGATGAAAATTTGCGTAGTAAGTTTGTGCAATATTGGATCTTAAAGTACATCTTCCGAGTTTTAATGAACTCTCCCTCTCAGAGGGCCATTTTGCACGAGCAACATTCCAGGCGATAACAGTCCGTATTCTTAACTTGATTGCTAAAGGTGATCAAATTGTCTGTTGTTCATTTCAATTTTATTTTATAGAAGAATTGGGAATTTGGCGGACTCAGATTATAAATTTGAGGAGGAATGATTTCATTGACGTAAATTGCTAGCTTTATAATTTTTGACCATAGAATTACATTCTCCTTCAATTTATTATTATATTATTTTCGTTCCTTGTTATATTTTTGCAAGAGCTAAAAATAAATAAACCAGGTTAGAAAATACTTAATGTGTTATTAAAACAATAACAACATATATAAATACTAGCTGACCCGGCGAACTTCGTACCGCCTTAGCGTAGTAATGATGCAATATTTTAGGACTTTGAGCACGATTGATTAAAATTTTTGTACAGTGGATATTGAGCAAAAATCAATACAAAGGAATTAATTTTACAATTTATCATTATTGTTATTAAAATTTGTAACAATTGAGTAAATTACAAAGTTATTAGTAAATAACATGTGACACTTAAACTTATGAATAAGGTAGGTAGGGCAGATAGTCTTAAATCTTTATCAACAATATTTATTATATTGAATTATACATACTTTTAATTTCAACTTAATTTAGCACTAATCGGTGCACAATATTTTTAGTTAACCTGTCTTTAGCTAATACAAATAGATTCGACGGTTTCCCTACACGTGAACATGCAACATATAGTTGTCCATGAGAAAAACATGGATTTTCTAAATCTAAACCACAAATGGACATTGTTTGGCCTTGAGATTTATTTATAGACATGGCAAAAGCTAAACGAATTGGAAACTGTAGCCTTTTGAAGGGTATGGTAGAATCTGACGGTATCATTGGAATACGTGGCAACAGGACCACTTTTCCTTTAAACTTCCCAGTTAAAATGGTTGCTTCAAGAATATTTCCGGTGATCTTTTTGATGACCAAACGCGTACCGTTGCATAATTGAGGTGGATTCAAATTACGTAGGAGAATAATAGGGGAACCAATCTTTAATCGCAGATTATGTGGTGGCATTCCAGGTATATCCAGTGAGTTTAAAAATTCAACTGGAAAATTTACACTTTCATTTTCATCAACAACAGTATCGATTGATTTAAAAGACATCAGATCGCCTGGTAACAACTGTTGTATCTGGAAGTTAATTTCGTCAACATCAACATTTTTGGCTGCCAAAATCGCCCGATGACTGAGCCAGTCATGATTCAAGTAATTATTCTGTATATCCGGAAAAATACTCTGAATCAATTCATTTTTTTCCTGAAGAACAGTGCAGAAATTGTCTGGCAGTTTAATGCATTGCGTATTTGGTTGCATTTCTATTTTACCGTTCCCAATATCTAGTAATTGTTCGGAGAATATTTGTGCTGATGGATCATTTTGCAATCGTACGCGCATGTTTATGGTCAATCGAAGAGTTTCAACACTTCGCCATAAAAATGATTGTTTCAAACATGCATTAATCTCATCTGCGAAAGTAGAGCGAGGTATAACCGGTAAGGTCTGTCGGAAATCACCAGACAAAAGTAAGATAGCACCACCGAAAAGTTTATTATTGCCGTTTAAATCTTGTAGGGTTCTATGCAATGCTTCGAGTGAATATTTGTGAGCCATTGTGCACTCATCCCAAATTATTATTGAACTCTTCCGCAACACTGCAGCTATTCCACTAATCTTTTTTATGTTACATATTGCATTTGGTTTATTATGAATGTCCAATGGCAGCTTGAATGTTGAATGTGCCGTTCGCCCACCATCTAGCAAAGTAGCCGCAATGCCTGACGATGCAACTGCCAATGCGATTTTCTGTTGCGACCGTACTTTGGCAAGAATCAACGATATCAAAAATGTCTTACCGGTACCACCTGGTGCGTCCAAGAAAAAAAAACCGCCTTGTTCAGCAGCAACAGCCAGCATAATCCGATCATAAATAATTTTTTGTTCTGCTGTTAGTAATGGCTCACTGTTCACGATAATTGTTGCTAAATTACCATGGTCATATTGTTTTTCTCGTTGTAAATCGGTGTTGACTAAGTCGGTGGCTGGACGATCAGGTGACGGTATACCATAATGATGAAGTGGTAAATTTGAAATTAAAACACATAAATCCTCGATCAACACTAACGCTTCATTATACATCTCTGGCGTATAATCTATGTTTCGGCATTGATCTGTTTGTCTTATTCGATGCAATATGTCCTCGGTCATACAATTTTTATATTTTTCCCACAAAGTTTGTGCTTGCGATGGATAACATGTCGTCAAAATAATTGCAAACAGCTGACGAATGTTATTGGGCGTTGATGTCAACGCAGCATCAGCAAGCGTTAAGTCCCAATGGTTATCGTCTTCTAGCAATTGCAGTTCACGACATGCGTCTTGGTATGTATTGAATACTCGACCATTAACTGTTCGCAGAAATTCAAAAGACGTTGGTCCGGGAACATTCACTAATAACAAACGTAAATAGAAGCACTCACGTTGCTTTGGATGTACCGTGTAAAGTCGCCCCAATGTCTTAGCTTTAAATATGCCTGTAATGGAAGGATGTGGTTTTCCTTGTTTCCGTGGCTCCCATTTTTTACTGGATTTGTTCCATGTAAAATAACGTGGAACATCAGCATATATCAGTGTCTTTGCGTATTGGCCAAAAATATCAGATTTTTGACACAATGTAAAAAATTCAGTTAGTGTCGTTTTGTCGTTTCAGTCGTTGACCGTTTTCAAGATGTATTGCTAGATGCTGGATAGAAGGATCTCTTTCGTGTATGGGAAATCTAAGAATATGCCAAATAGCTTCATTACTGCTAATGTATCTGCCCATTTGGTATCGTGCTATTTCGTCATTTTTATTTATGTTTTGTACTTCAAATTTGGCCAAATCACTGCCTTTGTTTACATACTTACAAATGTACTTAATTGATTTTACAGAACTGGAAAGCTCAACATTGATATGAGCTTGATAAGTTTTTAAAAGTAATGGTGAGTATGGTACCACCCACTGATTATCAAATTCTACTTGATTTGGATAATTCGGCAATCGCATTGTGAATGTGTGGCCACCATTCGCAGTATTTCTGCGGCGATTCATTGGATAACCGTCAATATCCGTGGTAGTGTCATTGGTATGCGGCTTTGGAAAATTTTTTTTACATCTTCCACTTTCCATATATGGTGACGTCATGTTGAAAGTACCACACGGCCCATGGATCATGTTTTTGGTAACAATATCAAATAATTCTTGATCAATTAATGTGTCTGGAATTTCGGCTGAAATTATTTGATCAATTTCTTCTGGATGAATTTTATCTTGAAGCCAAATTAAAATGTGGGCATGAGGCAAACCTCGCTTTTGCCATTCAATGGAATACAGCCAACAACGTGTGATACCAAAAACTGAATATTTAACAATCAAATCATTTAAGGATTTCAATTTTTGTTTGAACACACGCGTAGTTATATCATGACGATGAATTGCTTGTTGTCCTGGTAATAGTGAAGTTTGTATCTCTTTCCAATTCGGATTACATGTGAATGTAATAAACAAATCCGAGTTCTAAATCCCACTTATGCCACCCCCCCCAGCCTGAGTGTCAATATACTAATTGAATAACTTATCATTGATAACTAGTTGTCTCTCATTATAATTCAACAAGCTAAAAAATATTAATGACTATTAGTTGCAAAGAAAATATATTTCTTTCATGTAAATTTATCGGAATCTTTTCTTTCTGAAATCGGCTTTGAATATATTTTTAGGGGTCCTATCTCTGGAATTCCCTTAGTTACACTTTTAGCCAAATTGTTTCAATTAAATGAAGAAAACGTTCAATTGAAGTCATAAAAAGAAGAAGGAATAAACTTGTAAAAAAAAAATGAAAGAAGCAAAAGGGAAAGTTAAGAGAAAGAAGAGGCAGAGAGTATTGAGGATAGTTGAAGTGGAAGGTTTGATTCTGGACACTGAGTCCACCACTCAGTGAAATAGATGGGAAGCCGAGGTGGAGGGCGAGATGGAAAGCTGGGGTGGAGGGAGAGATGGGAAGCAGGGTGGTGGGAGAGATGGGAAGCGGGGTGGAGGGAGAGATGGGAAGCGGGGTGGAGCGAGAGATAATTGCTTTGAGGGAAGTTCAGCTAGAGAAAACTTACTGAGTACGCAAGCTTTCATGTAGACTTCCAATAAAGAGAAAAATAACATCCTCTCATTTTACCAACATTTTATATATATANTGATACAATAAGTAAGTTGTCGTCATATGGATTAAAATTTATTTATTATTTATATAAAAAAATCTTTAGTTGTTACGTTCTGTTTGCATTTATTACATTGTGTTCGCATGAGTAAATATTAATATATTCGATTAAAACATAATTACTCAAATGATAACTCACTGTGCAGTAGATGCAGAACGCACCGGCTGTTATTACTCTCAGAAGAACAGGGCTAGCCGCTCTGACCACCTGCAACAAATCCTGCAGTCATTCAACTGAATTTACCCTTAGTATTTTTATTAATGTTTGTGAACAGGTAGTAAGATTAAGGCTTGGCAGTCTCTAATTTTTTTTTATAATCTTCTTAATTTCATTTCAAGTTTTCTTTTTATGCAGCATCAGGGCTTTGTATATTTGAAGAAAAAAAATTAGTAAGAGCTGTTAAACTGAAAATGGATAATATAAATTATACATAAAAACACAAAGTAATTAAAGAAAAAGAAGTATTTTAGTCAGAGGTGTCAAATTACCAGAGAGTAATCGCCTACGAATTGGTATCCAACGCTTCCTAGTTTAGCTCGGATAAGCAATGTTAGAAGCTCACGAGAGCAAGTTGCCCAAACTAGGTCAAATTTAAATATTTGCTTTGTATATAACAAATTGAAAATCAAAATTACAATTTTATTTATTTTCATAGGTCATTATTTAATAAATAAATTAAAAACAAAACTCAAAGGATCACGTTATTCCAAGATTCATTGTCGGGAGAGATTCATTATACTCCGTTTTATTCTATTTAATCATAAATTTAACAATTACCATTAAGGGAATGGCTTTCTTGAAGCCAAGATTCTTACTCAGATCGTGGATTACCACAGGTACCTGATTCAGAAGCGCCTTATGATTGACTGGAGGCCCGTATAATTAATATCTATGTGCAATATGGGAATCGTAATTTTTTGTCAAAATAAGAACGTTTTTACTTCGACGATAATTGTGACCAGTAAAATAGTGCGATATGTAATGCCTATATATAATATCTAATTAAACACACATATCTAATTACGAATGTAACAATATGTACTTAAGGGAATTCCTTCTGAATTCAGAAAGAGCAGATTTGATGAAGACTTCAATATTAATTTTTTTTTTTTTTTTTTTTTTTTTATGTTCACTAAACTTAGCGTGTGGAAATAGAAAAACACTTCGCCTTCCATTGAGAACATGACTAAGATTTGTCCAGGCTAAGAAAGATCGTGATTTGAAATGGTTTTGTCGAAGAGAGAGACAAATTGTCTCCGGAACATGGGCCAGCTAATTTGAGGCTGAGTTAGTGCGGTCCTCCCCCTAATAAGACTTCACTTCCGGTTTTCCCACCCACCCCCTTGGACCTTGTGTCATTTTCAACTTTTGTTTCTTCATGAAACAGCTCAATAAAGCTAATTCCTAGCAGATTATACACCATCATACAATTTAAAATGCCCGTTCATTGATGACATTATACAACACATATCAAATTTAAATAAGAATAAATTAATTCATAAATAGGGAATTACATGCTTTAGTTTAGTATGAATAAAATTATACAAATTAATCATATATATTAACTAATATGATACAAAAATTGATTGATAAAAAGTATAATGTATTTTTTTAAATTAATGTAAAATTGCGAAACCTATGGGAATTAGAGTTTAAAACTTGAAAAAATACCACGCAACCACAAAAAAAAACATAATTCATAGAATACAGATTTATATTGAAAATATCTTTTGATTCAGTTATTCATATGTAAGTCGTGAGTTAAGATGGAACGAAGGGAACTTAAATATGGTAAAAGAATATTGTTAAATTTCATAATTTCAGTAGAGTTTTTCTCCGCTATTGAAAATTAACTTTGCTTGGAGGAGTAGGGATGTCAGCAGTATAAACAGTGAAATGGGGCACTAATGAGTGGCCTAATTGCAAACCACAGATTAGAAAGTAAAATTTAGTCACTCATCAAACAAAAAGGAGAACATACATTTCTACATAGATGGAGACATAATTACACTAGTGAGAGACATGAAATGTAGTTGGGTAGTTTTCGACTTTCTAATTTAACCGGCTCATTTCAAGAGAATACGAGAATGCAATAACTAAAGCTAATTAGTAGACTGGACAGAGTCCCTCCAGTGTCATTATATTCTCTCATCGAAAATCATGGTAAATTCGTTCCTCTGTCCTATGACGTCACCATAGTGAGACAACAGTGAGACAGATTCAGTTATAGCCAATCTTCATATATATATATATTTATCGAGAACAGGTGGGATAGAGAGTGCAGTGCACACACAAAAAGTATCAATTTGAATAAAATCCTCTAATAACAGTCTTTTGATGAAATGATTATTTCATTCAGCTGACCGTATAGAAGAATTGATTCTCAAATCACCCATTATGACACCAGACCGTACAATTATTTGAGACCGAAAAACATTAGTTTTCAACTCGGCAACAGCTTGCCGAGTTGAAAACTAATGCATAAAACCTTGTAGAGACCGCTGTTCCTGTAATCGTACACGCCAGAGATATCGACAATCTCTCGTGTGACAGAAGAACCAACTCTGTTTTTACCATCGGCACTTTGCCCTGACTGCTACTGAATGTTAGCAACTATACTCTTGGTTAGGTAGCGAAAAGCACTAGAAAACTACAACCGACTACGGTCAGAACGGAAACTGTAACACTCCGTCGTCTCTTTATACAGGATAAAACAACCGGAATGGAATATCTTATGGATACCAGAGAACGGGAGTTCTATAGCGCCGAGCCGCCTCTCCATGAGACAGCGGCATAATATCGTCTATCTGATTCCAATGGGACCAATATTCCCACGAATGGAAAAAACGCTTCGGCCTTTACCTAAGCCTCCGCGGAACTTTATATTTGACTTTTGTCATGGCACACCTCCCTCATGCCATACTTGGTACCGTATTTTTTTTTTTTTTTGGCTCTATTTAACCTTTAACCTGTTGGTAAGCCTTAATAAAAAACAACTCGTAGATGACACTACTGACCTCCACAGGAAAGGGCGCACATCATATACCCAGATTCACGGAATATACAGCATATCCAGAGATGCGAAACACTGGTACCTGGCTTACTCGCCTAGAACCCCGACCACCAACGACATCAGCCACTGTGAGGTACTTCTTGGAAACGCAAGGACCCCCGCTTTTCTCTACTCCCGACGTCATTCCGTTGAACGATACAGAGTAGCTGGGGAAGAGTTTTGCAGAACGATGGCAGAAGGAATATTTTGACCATCTAACAGTCCATGGCCCGGTCCACTTTACATAGTCCCGAAGAAACGCTGCTCTATCCAAACCTGCGGTGACTATCGGCACATCAACCACGTGATGGAGTAACCAATTTTCCCGATTAGACCTATCTGCTACATGGAACTCTTTTATTCTCGACGTTGTACATCATGCATGACAATCAGCAAATATCCGTCGAAGATATTCTCTATCATTCAGCTATCATTAGAGCCTTCGGACTCAAGGAATTCGTAAAAATGACTTTCTGTCTTGCAACGCCACTCCGACATTTCGATGTTTCATTGATAGTATCTCCAAAGACTTACTATTCGTCTTCATATATTTAGATGACGTCCTTTTGGCATGAAGATGAACAATGTCAGCACCTAGATCAAGTACTATATAGGTTGAGTCGAAACGGCTTAGTTATAAACTTCGATAAATGGCTGTTTAGGCTCCTATCTGTCAAGTTCCTATGCTAAATTGTTACAAAAGAAGGAATAACACTTCTGCCATTTTCAACACTCCACCAACGTGGAGGCCATTTTCAAGAACCCCAAGCTAAGCACAGTGGCAGAACTCTGTACTCTCCTGAAAGCCAGAAACTTTTACATAAAATGTCTTCTGAATACTGCCCGGTCACGAAAACCTCTGAGTCACTAATCAGATGCCAAAAAGAAAGATAAGATGATGATAGGGGTATCATGGGTGCTTCCCTTTCCTGAGGACGACTTAGGGCAACGTGCACCCGGATTATACAGTTTTCTCTATTTGCTTGACTCAGATTATATCGGGAAAGATTCTATTAATCTATTTTATAATTCTACCGGACTTATATTTCTAACGGAACATAGATATGTTCGGTAGATACCGAATAATAAAATTTAAAACGGGGAATTCTGCTGCATTTAAACACTTCCGTAATATGGGACACAGCATCTTCTTTGATCCGAGTAGGCTCCTGGCCAAGAGTGACAAATACATATATGCACCGGAATGACTGAGAGGCAATCGAGATAACTATACATTCCATCGACCATAATAGGGAGGACGTATACAGACTAAGTAAAAACGGGTACTGAGCAGTGATTGAAGAGTGTACCCAGAGAGCACTAATTAGTGTCCGGCCTTTAAGCGGTTAAGACACCGGAACCAACAGGTAAAAATTGAACTCGTTTAATGAGTCCTTCAATATTCTCGTAAAAATTGAACTAGTTCATTGTAAATCCTGAAACGGCTCAGGAAGCAAAAAGTAAACAAAAAAAAATATCAAAGTAGAAATTTAAGGCAATTAAGAATTTATTACCCCATTACACTCCTAATGTGGTATACTTACATAGAATCACTATAATTTTTCCCCAAAGTACAGTTGATAGTAGTGATAATGTAAAGTTCCTTGTAAAATCGAGCTCACTTGCAGAGTGATCTTGGCTGACAAGCGGTCTTATGCTAAGGCACAGATACTGTCGGAATAGCTGCCATCATTTAGAAATATAAGATACTTGTTCTTCTGTGAAAGAGTCAGCCGGGATTGCTGGGATTTACCATGCATAAAAAGCTGGTTAGTGTGAGAGCGGCNTCATTATATTCTCTCATCGAAAATCATGGTAAATTCGTTCCTCTGTCCTATGACGTCACCAACAATGAGAGAGACTTGTAGGAGATTTGTAGGATATCCATGTGTTAGATTTCTTGATCCAAAGAGGTACGTTTTTTTTTTTTTTTTTTTTTTTTTTTTTTTTCTTGCGTGCCCCAGAACCGGCTATTCCCCCCCTACTGATACAGTTCTATCTCGGAAGAAATTGTTTGCCCACAACTAGAAAATAAATGTTTCCGCTAATCGGAATATTAAACTTGATTGGGTTGAAGAAGGCACATCTTGCAAACGATGAAGGGCTATGGGCAAGAAATGGCACGGGCATTTTGAAGGCGATGATGGCGGTTCCTGAGCCTCTTATGACAAAGACAAGGCCGAAATGTTTGCCCAGCACCTGAAGCAGACAAATCTCTCGACATGCCATTACCATGGGATTCTCACATACCATCAACGGTCAAATTCTCGTTAATCTTCCAAAGAAGGTAATAATATTCCTGACCTACATATAGATGTACATTCTGAACTACCCAATCCCCAATCCTCTGGAAATATTTCAACACAATATTATTTCCCAAACCTAGAAAACCGTGGTAGTAACTCATTTAACAATAATCTTTCATTCTATCGTCTGATAAGCCCATTTCATTACTTTATCACTGCTCTGAAAGGAGAAGCGGTCTATCTGATCTCTCAATTTACTGTTTGTGAAGAAGCTCTCGATCAAGCATGAGAAAAGGAAGGTAGACTATCAGAAATCTATGAATCTTAGATCGGTTACATATTCACCGTATAGTTGATCTTCAGGTCCCCTCCACTAAAACAGAATACGAGCGCTATGAGATGTTTCCCTAACTAGAGTCGCTGACAGCATTGATGCTTTTAAAATACTCGAAATGGAGAATGCTTGTGAATTAATGTTGTCAACACTGGCTCTACGAGCTCTGGATCCTGCGACGATAAAATAATTTGAACTTTCTCGCGAGTGAAGCAAAGAATTGGCTCTGAAAATGCCTCGAGGTGTTCAACCAAGAACATTCGCAAATATTTTGCCAATAAATTCTCGTCAGGTTCTCGTAAAATATCCCAACATGAAGCCCATTAAGTACAATTTAGTGTTTTCTACGCCGCAAGTAAAGAGTCATCTTAGTCTAAATCAAGAGATTCGAGTCAAGAGTCGAACCAATCACTTCTTGTTTGCTCTGTAAGGGCTATCATATTTTGACGAATTGTGAAGAATTCAATAAACTTTCGTTGAGAACCGCGTTGATTAGACCCGTCTTTGGAATGTTTGCTTTGATTGCCTAAACAAGGGGAATGAGCAACTAAATTTCACTCCGAATGCCAATATCATCATTGTAGAAGAAATATTTTATTTAGGTTGAGGTTTTTTATCCCACGTAAATTATAAATAATTCATGAGAGGGAACAGAATAAAAAAATCTATCCGTCCTCGCCAGGAATCGAACCTGGATCTCT
>KZ808065.1:22347-41395 GCA_000696205.2 Oncopeltus fasciatus | reverse complement strand
GGTCAGCATACTAGGCCCGGATAGCAAGAGATCCAGGTTCGATTCCTGGCGAGGACGGATAGATTTTTTTATTCTGTTCCCTCTCATGAATTATTGTAGAAGAAACCATCATTCACTAATTCATAGGACTACCGAATTGGTGAAGAAAGATGAAGCTGTACAAGTATACGAAGAAACAAGGGTCAACCACGCAGTTCAGTCAACGCAATTCTAGCTCTACCTGCACTGTTCTCCTTGGAACTGTACGTTTGCTTATCAAAGGTTCTAGAAATGATTATCACTCCGCACTTGCTTTGCGAGACTCGGGGAGTCAGCTTACATTCATGACGTGATCCATGGCCAAAATGATTGAAGCTAAGATATATCCATCAATTTATCAATGTCATGTTTTTTTGGAACACCCTTGCCAGCAAATTAAGCTAAAGGTTTCACCCCTTGCGTGCTGCGCACATATTGGGAATCATGAGTACCAAGTACCTGCTCTAGGCGTAGAGCACATCACTTTTGATCTGCCACATGTCAAAATAGAAGCAAAGGATCGTCGCTTCTACGCATTTGATGGCCGCTTCAAAAAAGACTATTTTTTCGGTGAACGATACACTCTATTTATGCAAGAGTATCTCAATTTAGAATACATGAGCCCTCCGAAGACTAAATATTCCTACCTGATTCCACAACATGGAGTATGGCAAGAAGCACTTGTACTTCCAAAACTCGTGGAAGAAGTCTTCTCAATCTTCTTTGAAATCACTCAATGATTCTATCTCGTATGTAGTGAGGATTCCAGAAACCATATTGTTCCCGAAGAGGCCAATGCTATCTTTAATCTCTAGAATTTTCAACTCTTTATGACTTTTCACTCCAGAACTCTTCGTCACTAAGTCTTTAATTCAAGATTTCTGAAGGGCAATACTTGGGATGAAGAGTTGCCCACTCAGCCTCATAAAACATGGGAGAAACTTAACAATGATGGGCATCTGTTGTCAACTTTATCTGTACCAACGCACTACATTACACACCCTCATGCTACTCCACGATTGGTTGGATTTGTGACGTATCACTAAAGGGTTAAAGCGCAAGTTATTTTCATTCGGCAGTCCAGACAGCTTGTTTTAAAGAAAGAACGAAGCATCTTTCGAATGCATCCCTCGCATGGAGCTGTGTGATGCTGTTCTACTGAGCAGGTTGATTTATTCTATTTCTGAAGAGTCGCCTCATTTGCAATTTGTTTTTGTGATTCACAAGTCGTCCTCAATTAGTTGCATACACCGATCTACGACACAAGATATTCGAAGTCAATAGAGTTTCACAGATTCTTGGCGTAGTTCCAGGAAACCGATGGTCACCTGCCTCTTCATCCTTACAGATCTGGCATCACGTGGATGCACTCTTGGAACCCACAAGGATTCATAGCTCTGGTGGTCAGAGCCCATCTAGCTTTGCTCGACTATGTCCTCTTGGCCTCAAAGATCAAGGAGCCTGAAGGAGTCGTGATGATGTCTTCGTCATCGCGCGACGTTTTTGATGATAGCTGTATTTCCAGATTTTTTTCACATTTCTTCCTCGTTCGGACGGTAGATAAAATTCTCAAGCTCTTTGAATAAAACAAAATCTTTCAATGCTTCCCCTTCCAACACTTTTTTTTGAAGTATTTAGGGGAGCAGAACTAAGGTGTCTAGGCTTGTTCAACGAACTTCCCTATTATTGAAAACTTGCACCAGACAAATGTTTACGCTGGACAGTCGTCCATTGGATTCCCAGAGCTAAGCCATTTATTTATGGAGATGTGTGCGCTGCAGAATATCGAAGGCCAAACCCTTAATGCTGTTAAGGTCGGATATGTCTATGGAACGATTTAATGAATTTAGTTCGTTCATAGAAGTTTCAGTAGATTATGCTGGGCCATTTCTTATAAAAGGATCATTTAGAAGATACGCCTTACTAGGGAAAGTGTAGGAAGTTCAATCTCAGCCGTCCAGGTTAATTTAGAAATATTCATGAGCAGAAGAGTTGTCCTAAAAACAATCTGGTCCGACAATGGCACCAATTTTTTCGGTACATCACAATTTAAAAAGGACTTTTACGTCTTTCATTGCACTATGCAAGCCGATATCGTCAAGAGCCTGAGTCCATGATGTATAAGTTAGTGATTCATCGCCCCTCGTGTTCCCCATTTTGGAGGTTTTTGGCAGTCAGGCGTGAAGTCTGTGAAGATGGAAAGCAAATATTCACTTATGAAGAACTGGGAATAACCTAATCTATAATCGAATTTCTACTTAATTCTCGGCTAGTTTACCCTCTCTCTCTAAGACGCAGAGAATTTTTAATTCTTGATGCCTGGACATTTTATCGTAGGGGCTTTTCTAGGGTCCCTACGTGATTCAGCGATTGAAAATGATAGTATTATTTTCTGCTTCTGACTGAGAATGAGTCAGTCATGAAAATGTGATTAGTGATACGATGTCCCCTTTCGCCTTCATGATAGCCCTGAAGATGGCTTACAATTTAAGCCGAAACGTTGGCAGATAATTGAAAAAATACACATTTATTTAAATTGTATTTTTGGATCTAACTTGACCGAATCCCAACAAAAAAACATATAATAATACTATCTACGGTAAAGAAAAAAACACCATTTAAAGATATAAAGAATATACTTTTCTCTTACCCCCCCCCCCTACCGCTATTATCCTCTACCTAGTTTTAATAGGTACTGATCATTCATTGGAGAAGTTTGCGCCATAAATTGTATAGTATGTAACAAAAATATTAAAATTTGTCACTGGTCACAAATTTGCTACATCAACCTGTCCTTCCAGTGAACAGGTATATCACGTCCATTTGACAGGAAATTAAAAGGGGTTTCTGATGACATAGCAGTACTTACCTTAACCTTAGCATACTTATATGTAAAGACAAGGACAGCCGGGAGGCAGCTGATGGGTATCACAGAGAGGATGAGGATTGCGGTCCGCAGGAACCAGTTGAGGGAGACAACGCAAGGTGACGCATCCACGCATGTCTCACAACCCTCGGCACATTCCAAGCATTCGAACACTCCACTCTCGTTGTATCTGCTAGTTTCCCCCTACAACAGAAAAATTTCTCTATTTTTATAAAATGTCAAAACATTGATATATCTTTCCATTTACTGGAATACATCTACACTTAATTTTTACTGATCAATCGTTCAGCTTATCTCTCGATAAACGGTTACGATTTATTCTGTTAGTTGAATTGTTTATTTAATTTTCCAGATAGTAGCGGTGTAGTCGCTGAATCAACTGAAGCGGGATATAGCGGGAAATCTACTGAATAGTAGATTCAAATTAATAATTAAATGTGGTATTACTTTATCACAATTATAATCATGATTTAAATTCGACTATATTTGAAAATTTATTTAGAAAATATGTTAGTATAAATTTTCGGAAATCATCAATTATAATAAAAATCAATTATNTTTTCACTAATACTATTTTTCCTTTTGAACATTGAGAAGGAAAGTTTGTTGACCGTAGATATTATTCTAAGATGATTTTAGTTGGGGTTCGGTCAAGGTAGATCCAAAAAACACAAATTTAAAAAAAGTATTTTTTAATAAAGGATTATCTGCCAACGTTTCGGCTTACATTGTAAGCCATCTTCAGGGCTATCTTGAATATGTCCCTAAGTTCACATTTCCATGACTGAACCCCATCTAAAATCATCTTAGAATAATATCTACGGTCAACAAACTCTCCTTTTGAGAGAACTATTCTTTCATATAAATAATTTGCAACTAGTATGTTCTCTCCGTCTTGCAAATTTAACCCTGGTTAAAACCTTGGTTTTAAAGTCTTAGTAAAATTTATAGAGAAATATAAGCTAGCCCAGTGACGTTGGTGTATAGAATTGGTTGACTACCCATAGACAACCTCTCCCGCTATAATTGTAAGAGGTTGCATAGGTTTCATGAGAGGTAAAAAAAGAGGAATACTCCATTAGGACTGTGAACAATTTTGGAAAATTGTGTGCAAATAAATTTCTGGACATTTTCCATTTTAAATCATACTTTCTTAGAGAAAACACGATGTACTATGGTATCTGAAAAAGAAACTATATTAGCATCAGCAATAGCAATGAATCTTCTCCAGAAGTAACCCAAATTTATTCAAGATACTTTTTAAGAGCTTTTCTTTCGGTTCTATTCATGATTTTTTATTAAAGAAAACTTCAAGAAAATCTCGGAAAAAATATTACTATCGCCCAGGTGTTTCTACTATAGCATTTAATTTTCCATAAACAATTAATTTTGTATTGCTTTAACATATTCCTTTTAGGGAAGTAATGTAATCTTCAAATAACTAGCTGGTCACCTCAGTATTTAGTAACGGTCTCAAACAATTGCATCCAACAATCATGATAGATCTTCTTATCTTACCAATATATAATCTAATATTTCTTCACAGCTCTCAAGGGAATGAAATAGTCACTTTTTTCAATAATACTTTTCTATATAAAAAAAAAATTCTTACACATTCCCATCCCCGTGAATTATTTCAAACGTTGTTTGATTCAGATTTTTGTAATACTAAATTAGTAGTTTTAGATTAAGAAATTATAATTTGATTGCTGTCAAGTGTATATTGAATCTAGAATGTTAAGGGAACATTTACATAGGATTCATCAGTTCCTGCTCCTGCCGATTTTTATGGCAGGTCGCTGAGTCGCCAGACTTATCCGAGGATTGCTTTTAAACTTCAATATTAAGTCATCATGTAGGTGAGAACATCTTTCACGTTTAACTGACTTCTGTTTTGAATAATTGACCTTAATTTTAATTGACAATTTGAACTTTTATTTTCTTTTCCTTAAGGATGAGGTTAATACCTCATCTGACCAGATCAACTGCTTTGTTTATATTTTTTTAACCGAAATGGTCTCCTATTTTTTCCACCCCTACATTTATTATTTCGAATAAAGTAGTAAATTTTTTATATATATTTTGTTTGGCGGCAGGATTTCTCCTGCTGACTTCTTTGTACCCCAATTTCATAATCAATTACTTTTTTTTAAATTAACAAATCTCTATATATTACATTCTGTTATTAACATCTTAAAATTTGAAATAATAGAGAAATAACAATAGGAAAAAAATTATAATAAAAAAAAAATTAAAAATTACAATAAAATAAATAAGCGAACATCACCGTGCAGGGAAAAGGGGCCCATCGACCCCACTTCTTAATGATCATGATGATAATGCATGATTCTTTTTGGTAATCTTGTTTAAGAAATAATTAATTTTTAAGTTGCACTTACTCTGGTCTGAGCTGCTCTCAGATACTCATTTACATGTTGAAGTGGCTGAGTCTCTGAGTGGCTTAGCAATCGATACATCACTTACGTCAGATCTTACAGCTTCATTTATATTTATAAATCAAATGAAAGATTCAAAAACAGGTAAGTAATTGTTTGTATTCCTTCACCATAAATTTATAATTTTCAATAATTCTAATTCTAATTATATTCTCAGTATTTAATAAAAAATGCATATATATATATATATATTTCTGTTGGTTTATACAGACAGAGGGATCTAATGACACCTCAGCCACAACTCAAAAGTTCATTTTTGCTTCTTTACTCGGATTCGCAATCTGCTAGTTCCTGCAGAAGCAAGGTAATCAGTCCTGCTTCCAATATCTTGTTAACTTTGCAGGAAATGTAATTTTTCTCTCTGGATTGCTCCTCACAGAATCCTTACGAGCCATGAAGCTTCCACTCCCTTGCGTCGAGGACATGGTTCCTGGGCCTCTTCTGACAAAGACAAGAAGAATCATAGTTGATGTACCCTATTACGTCACAAACTCCTTGCTCCACAATGACCGCGAAATCCTTTTTGTTCGTCATCACAACCCGTTTTAATAAATTTCACTCTTACCTTTCCATGCATCCCAATCAAAGACGGGAGGTCCCTTGACGTGGGCGGATATTTGGCAAGTCAGTAGTATTCTTCGGCACACAGCAGCTATTCCACGATCACCTTACGCCTAACTATTGTATGTGTAAAATTCTATATCTCGATCTAACTATTCTAAATCTATAAGATCTAACTCATTACCTTTTGGTTTTAATTCTTTAATTTAATTTAACATAAGACTTTAGATCTTCTATGATAAATAACACTTTGGACGTGATCACAAGCATTTAAATCATTTTAGAGGACGTTCAACGTAGAGTTAGTTGTTAATTATTATTTTACGCAAATAAAGGAATAATTTAGTTTAAATCTTCCTTTTTTTAACTATCTTCACATTAATCTTGATAGGAATGGGAAGGGCCTTTATTCGTTCACCCTGGTGGCAGCATTTGTCATTTTAGTTAGACTCCTATTTAACTGTTCTAATACGACAGAGGGATTAATTTTCTGGTGACAGCAGTGGCATAGCAATGGCCTATTAAAATTTATGATGCTAAAACGCTAAAATATATAACAAAAGATCTTGATTAATAGATGTAAAATTTTTGTTCCTAACAATATTTTTTGTTGGGGTTCGGTCAAGGTAGATCCAAAAAAATACAAATTTTACAAAAAATACAAAACAAGTACAAGGAAAGAGGACCTGCTTCAAAAGGGGCAATAAAAGGAAAGAGAAAAAAAAGGAACGGCATTATTGCAGATAAGTAACTTTTGGAACTAGAAAAAATGTTTGACAGGTTTATTTTGAAGGAGGGTTAATGATTTTTCAGAATTTTGAAAATGTTTGAATAAGTTGAAGAAATTTCTTACCGCTTCACCCTTTTCCACAGTAAACTGTCATACCATCCTAATCCACTAGCACAGACCTTGTCTTTGAACTCCAACCCCTATAACCCTCCCCGTCGACTCAAACGAAAATGGCCCCGTGACCTCCTATGTATGTACCTATGTACCCACATAGTCTGTAAATAATTTGAGAGTTGTGTCATTGGCCACCTTCTCTCATGTGATTGGCATTAAATGTCATTTTTACTTTTCATTGTAATCAATTTACAAAATGTTTTTATTTAACAGAATATAATAAATAAATAAAAGTTTTAAAAAAATTACAGTAACGTCGTTTTTTCTCTTTCCTTTTATTGCCCTTTTTGAAGCAGGCCGCTCTCCCTTTGTACTTACCACCTCCTACACCCCCCCCCAACCACCCTTCCAGCACCCACGGTGTCCTTCTAAAAAAAAAAAAAAAAAAAATTCCAAACCGTTCTTCTCAATCATGAAAATATGATCTTTGGAATAGGACGTCCCCTCTCGTCTTCATGATAGGTAGGTCAATTAAAAATATTAATTAAGTTGTAGTTTATTATTCCACGTAAATTTTAAACAATTAATGAGAGGGAATAGAATAAAAAATCAATCCGTCCCAGCCAGGACTCGAACCTGGATCTCCTGCATTCCGGGCCGGTATGTTTTCGTTACAACACCGGGACGAGCCAGGTAACCTATTAAATTCCCAACACACTAGCGAGAGCCTAACCCATGAGAAAGACGAATACATCTTCTTATGCTCGAAGAAGCTGACATCTCAGCAGGAGATCCAGGTTCGAGTCCTGGCTGGGGCAGATAGATTTTTTATTCTATTCCCTATCATTAATTGTAGGTCAATTAATTTTTTAATAGTTTGTTTTTTGGATTTTGAATTTTTCTACTACTTTCATACTTTTGATATCACGTTACATTAAGTTATGGTAATTCTATATTGTAATATTGTAAATAATTTTTTTTATTTATATTTGTAAGCTTATGACATTAGATTTCAACATCCCAGAAGATGGCTTATAATGTTGAAAACAAAGCCGAAACGTTGGCAGATAATTTAAAAAATACACATTTGTATTTTTTTTGATCTATCTTGACCGAATCCCAACACAAATAACATCTAATAATAATATTTACGGTTAATAAAAAACTCTCCATTTACATTTTACAAGGTTTTTGTGTATTTCCAGGACATTTGAGGTAAGGTCATTCTTATATTGCATATCGGTTAATTTTCTTTTCCTTCTTCTCTCTCAACCATCATCATGTCTTACTCTGCAGTTAATCTTACCCAATCACAACCATTATCTATCTACCTAATTCAGTTTTATATAAACTTATAATGGGCAATCACTTAGATTTTACTGCTTTAATTCGAAATTGTAACAGTGCATTTTGAATAGCGTCAGAAGGACAAAAAGAAAATTTATTATTGTATACTGTTTCCCAATTATCGAGTGAAATAGATACTGGACTGCTCTTAAGGAACACTTTTTTTTTTTTTTTTTTTTTTTTTTTTTTTTTTTTTTTTTTTTTTTTTTTTTTTTTTTNACTAAGGGTCATTGGAGGGAGGGGCTATCTACAGGTTGCCACCCTTTTTTAAACACCCATGGCTCAGGACAAGCTTCTATATTATAAATAAAAGATTGACCTGGGCGGGATTTGAACCCGCGGCGTCAGGATTGCGAGACCCTTACGGATCCCCTGAGCTATCCCGGCGCCCCTTAAGGAACACTTAAAACGCTACTATGGACAAGCTAGAGACATGTCACAATTACATGAGGAATTACGACATTACGAAAAATGCCTAACGAATCGGTAACTGATTTTTCTGAAAGCTGAAGTAAATAGTTGCAAGGAGAGAAAATTAATTGAAGGTATGAAACTATCTATTCAAAAAACTGCTTTTAGAAGATTCATCCTTCATACTAGACCAAAGATCTCTCAAATGTTAAGAGCGCGAAACAAAGAAGATCTTAACGAAGCCCCTGCGGTCGCGATTCAGGAAGAGAAAGTCCTTAACTACAATAAGAATTATAATTCAAGATATATTCTTGTGGAAATTGTAAGATGTCAAATCACTCCACTGAAAACTATCGTAGGAAATGTGGAGGATCTAAGTATTATTCCAATTTACCAAATCATCATAGTAACTCTAATGAACAAGACAAAACTTGTAGATAGTGTACCAAATATCGGGACATACTTTTTAGATGAACGTAGGAAAAGAAAATTCTACAATAGATGTCCCAAAATAAATCATTTAAACTCCCAGAAAACTCCGATGAACAGTGCGTGCCCATTCGGAAGAAGCAAACATGTTAGCGGCATTCAACATAACGTTCACAATGTAAACGGACAACTAACACTGACTTTTCAAAGTTTAATTGCCAATAAAGGTAAATTAAATTTTTTAATTAATACAGGTGCCTTAACTTCTCTTAATAAACTCGATTCATTAAATCCCAAAGTAACAGCAACAAACACAACTAAGATTATTTATATAAAGGGAATAAACCCTAACTCCCCTATTAAAACTATTAAGGATTAACCCCCATAAATTTAAAAATCGGAACCCTGACATTAGAGCCTAAAATCAATATGATAATTGCAAAAAGTATTTCTTGCCCACATGATGGAATTATAGGAAATGGTTTTCTGGAAAATGAAAAAAATAACATTGATTACAAATACATTTAGAATTCATAACCACGTAATTCCGTTTACATTGTTACAATTGTCCGAAGATTGTACATGGAAGCTGTACAAATGCATTCTGAGTGGGACATATGTTATAGCTTGATGTAACAAATGAAGATAAAACGTGAAGTTCCTCCTTGGGGCATCTCGCTCCCCTTCTCAACCTTCATTTCCGTACCATTCATCTTCCTGACTAACAGTTGCTCGCCCTCCAAGGATTCACATTCCTGAGCTTTTATAAAATATTTATATTTTTTTCTGAGTGCAAGGAGAGGTATGTGTTCCAAGATATCTCTCTTCGCCTTAATTTTCTTTCCTATTTTCAGTTTTCTTAATAATAGGTAGTTATGACAATAATCATGAAGCACTATTTGACAAAGATATGTCAGACGCCAATATCTTCAGATTTATAGAGTTTGTAGTTAAAAACGCCATATATATGTAGAAAATTAAACATTTGTGGCTGCGATATATAGTAATCAAGAGCGGGTCGGTTAGAAAGTGCAGTGCACACACAAAAAGAAAAAATCACGAGGAGTAAAATTTTCGGGGATCTCCCCCTTCATCAGTGAGGAGTGAAGAGAGTCTCTCACCAGTCTGGTGTTGCGGAAGGAACTCAAAGGTAGGGGAAGGCGATTGGGTTCCCCCAATCCTCTTATTGTTGGTAATTGATGTCGTGTCTTAAAGTGGCTTTGAGAATGTGGATATAGGCATGCTCTCTCGTCTTTAGTTGCAAATCTGAAGCCGTATCGGGATGTTGTTCAATCACTTGAACTTGGAAAACGACATTAAAACTCATTAAATGACTCTAAGCATGCCTTGCTTTGGGAAGAGGAGACTGTGGTTCTGTACAGGATGCTCTGTGGTTATTAATTCTGAGATTTAGGGGTGTATTACATTTTCCTACATAAAAAGCAGGACGAAAATTGCATTGAAGCAGGTATTCACAATTTTTGGATGCGCATGTTGATAGGGATTGTATCTTATATGTGAAGTGGGTGTTGACATAATATTTTTATTGAGCAAAGGTTTATCTTTTTCCCCCACTCCAAAAGTAAACCAAACCTTCCATCCTAAACCTAAATCTCCTAATGCCCAAACTTCTAACCTAGTTACTAGATATTTCTCCAGGGTAAAATCTACCTATTATTCCCTATTATACTATAATCTACCTATTATTCCCTATTATCATATTATACTTCTAATACCTCCCTATTATTCAGAACAATCCATCCACCAGCTCTCTACTACCACAAAACCTGGCATTACATACAGGAAAGCCCCCACCCTCCAAGATATACTAAACATAAAAAAACTGTCTTTCAGAACCCTCACAAATTTACCAAAACAAGGTAATTGGCCTTGTAACAGAAGCAGATGCTTATCCTGTCCAATTATAAAAACTGGCAACACATACTCAAGTGTCAACACCCACTTAACATATAAGATCCAACCCTCATCAACATGCATATTCAAAAATTGTGTAGTGAGAGAGTGAGAGAAAACATATTGGCCTGATGGTTAAGGCGAGACTCATGTGCACAGTAAGTTTTCTTTCTTTCTGTGCTTCTATTGTAATGACTCAGAGGATTCCTGGTGTGCTCCCAGGGAACAACCAGCCCTAATTGACTGTCATTCTTCATTGAATGAGAAAAAAATCAGNTATATAGAGAGAGAGAGGAGACTTGGTAAGAGATTGGTAGGCTTTACCAGCACGGTTTTCCATATTTAATTTTAGATAGAAAAGTAAAATTTTTTTCAGAATGAAAGCTTCATCATTTTCTGAGCACAATAATTCAGAATAAGCTCTACCTAGATACTTGATCTCATACTCAAATCTCAGGAATCTCTCTTTTTCCCTCTTATGTAAAATATATATGTGCATGAAGGATGGGATCTTGAATCTTGATAGAGCTTAAATAAAGAAACTAAAGAAGCAAAGATAGAGTTTTCATTCTGAAAAAGTCTACATAAAATTACTTTGTCCCACTTCACGACACGTGACTCACAAGACTAGACGAATATTCAGCCTGTTTTCACCAGTGAAAAGCCATGTTTTGCGGATTCTGTCAGGAGCAGTGGATGGCACAATCGATTGTCTGGATCCTAATTTTGACACAGTTATTGCCGCTCTGGAGTAATTAATTTGCGTTGAATTAAACTAGCTCTGGACCCATTCCCTTGATTACTTAACCACTCCCATTGGCCTCCTACCTCAATAATGGTTAAGAGTGTTTACACACTCCATGTATGTTATCCTATGCATGTATTAGGATTACATATACGGAGAAGTTGTTAACTGCGAAGATATAAAATTATATTAGTAACGGGTGTCAATTAGACTAATATGTTAGACAAAAAGAACAATTTTTTTTTTTTCATAAACATGCATTTTTATTTTTCGACTATCAGCGTACTTCCCAAACCATCAGGGCTAATAACTAAATTACAATGTCTCCAGTAAATATAGGAAAAAATAAAATAAAAGAAAAATTACAAGATAAAGATATTTCTTTCTACTATTGTAGCAGATAAAATTTGGCAATTAGATAAATGGAGGATGTAAATAATTGATTGAGAGTTTATAATAATTCGTTTATATAATTATAACTAAAATCATATAAAAAAAACCAATTCAAAATTAAAATGAAATAAATAGGATTTAAAATTAGGAATACAGCTTCAAATTCAAATTCAAAGAATATTACTTTCAAATTAAAAAAAAAATATTGAATTTATAAGATATGGATGAATTAAAACAGAACTTCCCTTACAATAAACGCTATCCGGTTAAGACGTAGATTTGACTTTGGTATCTTTAATATTCTTTTCACTGAATGTTATAAATAGTAATGCCTACAATACACATCTATACAAAATAAATTACACACAAAATGTTGCTCTTCATTTCATATTTGATGCTTAAATATTTTTGGTATTAAATCTTAAATAAATGACACTTCTTTTTTTTTTTTATATTTGAAAAGTTTGGACATACATATTGTACTGGAATCATTTATTAAAGCGAATAATATTATAGTTTTATAAATCTTATTGCAGAATGATAATAAATTCGTTCAGACGGATCTTAGAAACAAATGTATAAATGATTATTTAAATCTGGTCGATCTAAAAAAATATTAGATTTTCTTATCTAATCAGCTCCTAAGCGGCACTGGTTTGATAAAAATTGAGGTCGATCCCCAACGAAATTATGCAAATTCCTAAATCTTACTCGGAAAATGAATGAATGTATACTTGAGATCTGTCAATTTAAATTCTAATAGTACTTAAAATTTTATGTTAGGAAAAAAAGTTTTATAACGATTTAAAGACAAATTTCAGGAAAGTAATAAGGCGTATGGGTGATTTCAGAAGTGGGTGAGGCATTTTGAAGAATCATGGAATCCAGGACTCTGTGCAACTTCATAGTATTTTATTCCTCCGATGACATGTGAACTGTTCACATTTTCAGAATTGACTGCTGCTATAATATTTATTTATTATAATATAATATTACCAGTATATAAGAAAGACGGCGAAATAAATTTTAAGTTATNATGCATTTATATATAAACTTTCTTTAACTAAAAGAAAGTTTTTATCTTATATTTTCTTACTACGTTATTCTTCAGCAGCCCTGAAGATGGTTTAAAATGTAAACCAAAACGTTAGCAGATTATAAAAATTAATTTTTTTTTAAATTTTATTTTTATCAGCCTTGACAGAACCCAAAAAAATCATCTACTAATAACCTAAACGTTCAAAAACTCTTCACTTGTTTATATTTACCGTTTATTGCCCTATTTGTTTTCAAACATCTGAAGGAGAAGAGTTCTTTGTCAAAGAAGAAACAAAAGAAGCCCAAGTTTGCTTTAGTTGCTTTAATTGGAGTTCTTGAGCCATTGTCTTTTTAATTCAATCAGGTTGTTAACGTTTGATTAAGGCAAAATTTGTTGAAGCATTTCCTTTTTAACCTATTCGCTTTGTGGCATTTGCCATTCCACCAAAGGACTGAATATTCACTTATATATGCCCTTATTCTAGGAATAGATTTGTTTGTGACCGCTGGTATGGCATTTTAAAAATTATCAGGGTCTTAAAAATATCCTTTAAGTGTTGGTGCATTCAACCCAAGTTCATATTTAATCCAATAGGTTGCTTTAAAAGTTCCATTTGGCAGGTATTTTAACGTTTGGTCGATTGCTATGATTTAATAGACATAAAGAGGTGGTATTGGCCCGCCTTCCAATTGGCCAGACAAGGTCTACACACGGATATTTGTTCGAGCGGGGTTTTCCTCCTGTATGTGCTGCTTGTGGTGTCAACACCACAGTTCCACATATTATTTGTGAATGCCCTTCATATTCCACGATCAGAGCTAAACACTCTGTTTCCCCAGAATAGAAATATTTCTTGGTAAATGACCTAGTTAACACAGCCTGAGTAATGAATTTCCTTAAGACGAAAGGCATGTTTAAACATATATAAATTTATGTATTTTTTTTCTAATGATTTGATTTTTTGGTGACATGGAAACTAGTACCTTGGTAGCTGCAGTCGTCCAAAATTCCACATCCTCCTCCTCCCCACTCATCCTAATAACCTTTTAGCCCTCTTTGCTGATAATAAAGCGATCACCTCCTCCCTTCCTGATACCAAATTTTATTATGAAAATAAATCTGTGTTGCTATTTTTACCAAAAACTCACTCTTTCGTTTAACCAGAGCACTAATTGGTTTTCTTGTAGTATGTATAATGATATTATCGGCGTATAGCAGAATTTAAAATGGATTATTGTCTAATTTTAGAAGATCATTTAAACTCCGCGAACACTTCCCAGTTAAAGCGGGTTTTCTATGAGGCAGTGGGCTCTGACCTATCTTTCTTATCCTTTAAACATCAGACATCCCCACTCATTGCGCCTTTTTTGATGAAGAAGGAACCCATAAATATAAATTGCCAGCATTATGTGACATTTATATGGTTGAGCTTTATTCCATTAGTAGGGCTCTCTACTTTATTATTTCAGTTCCCTGGAGAACAACTTCCGTCTACTTGGAGAAATGTGGTGATTTGTACCGATTCGCAGAGTTCATTGAAAGGGCTAAAACCTCTCGGATCGGAGCACTCTATTATTCTTAGGGTTCATTCATATCAAGGGTCTGCATCAGCTGGGCAAATGTGTTACATCTCGTATTCTAGGGAATGTTAGGGCTGACAGAAAAGCAAATGAAGCCCATGACCTGCCAGACATTTGCCCGTTCGGTAGCTGTTGTCGTCCAAAATTCCACATACTTCACCTCCCGACTCATTCTAATACCCTTTTAGTCCTCTTTGCAGATGATAAAGCGATCCTCTCGTCCCATCCTGATTCCAAAACCGCTTCCAATATTTTACAAAACCACTATGATGCTATTCAGCAGTGGTGCAGTAAATGGAGAATTAAAATAAATGAGTCCAAATGCGTACAGTTAAGTTTTCAACTAAGAAAATATTCTCCTGATAATGTTACATATAATAACATACCTATACCTCTTTCTGATTCAGTCCGTTACCTTGGGTTCCACTTTGACTCACGCTCAACTGGCATGAACATACCAAAATCAAGCAACAAGAACTCAACAGACGTCATGGACTCTTATTATAGCGCCTTATAGGCGCTCACAGCACACAATAGAAAACAAACTGACCAAGCTCTTTCTTAGTGAGCTCCGATTTCATCCTAATCCATATGCCTAATCCCTGCCGTCGGACTCCAATCCTTAGAATCCTCCCCGGCGACTAAAATGGAAATGGTCTCTCGACCTTCTGGACCTAAATTCCTAAACTTATTAGGAGTGGCGTTGATAGGCACCTTCTCCCTGCACAGTGATGATCATTTATTTATTTTATTGTTATTATTAATTTTTTTTATTTTAATTTATTGTACATATCTTTCANTCAAGTGTTGAAATCTAAAATGAAACAAGAGTAAATTTCCGCTCCCAAGATTGCTCCATTTTTCCGTCGACTAGCTTCTCTCAAATGTTTATTCACCTCTGACTTCTTGTGCATAACAATTCCTGTTTACAATGGGAGCGAGCATTGTTGTGCCTCTCCACTTTTCTCGTTTTCCACAAGAGCAGACTTGAAAAGCTTCGTGGCTCAGCAAAGAACAAAGTGGAATATTCATAATTCCGACAGGTAGGACCTCGCTGTAGATGGGGGGGGGGGGTCTTGTTATTCTTTAGATTACCTATTCTAACAGCTTTTTTTTTGTTATACCTATAATAACAGCTTTTAGCCAATCATCTGGGAAATATTTGTTTGATTTTTTTTTATTGGTAAGCTTTAATAGTAACATTTTATTTTGCATATAAAAATGTATAATCATTCATAAGAAAATATTTTGTATACTTGTATCTTTCTTACTATTCAATGCATGTGAAAATTGCTATCAATTTTTACAATTGGACAATCAAATTTAAGTAACCTTGATAACATATGTTCAAATACCTTCGAGAAATAACATTTTATGTTTCTTTTATTATTATCACAAATGCTTTTTAATAATAAATATTAATAATAAATTGTGAATAGTTATAGAAATATTTTCATCAATTTAAGTGACTTGAGTGTACCAATCTAACTTACAATTTGCTGTATATTTACTGGAATGTTATGTCTCCCCCAAGATACAATAATTCAATATTACATTAATCCAGTATATTAGGAGGAACCTATTCTGCCGCAAATATTCATAATTCAAAAGGAGTTGCGTAACTTACAACATCCCACCCACCAGTTAATGATTGAATTTATAGAATGACACTAGATAGCATTTGACAGCCCATTTTAACAGAGCGAGTTAACTGAAAGTATGAAGTTTCAGCTAATTCTGCTAATATTGACAATTAAAACTTTACGCTTGCTGAGATCAGTAAAGCCACAACTTCCGTCAACTTGTCCGTCAATTAAGGATCAACCCCTCGATTAATCTCACTCGCTCTATTTGAACTCAATCACAAGTCCTGATTTATACATTTGACACCTAAGTTCTGGCTTCTGGCCAAGTTGTAAATTAAATCCGCCAAATATTAATATTCATTTAATCTGAATCTGTTATATTCATAATAAAGGGTTTTCCAGACAAGATGGACAAAATTTAATATATTAAAAAGAAAACATTTTAAATAGTGCCAGAGAAACAAAGTTGGTTTCAAAATAAAAGTTTTCGTTAATTGTTTAAAAAATGGCTCCCATGAAGCATCAAATGTTGGGTTGTTCTCTGACCTACCAGTTTTTTTTTTTTTTAAATTGATAAATCTTTGTTTATTACATTTAGTTATTTAACATCTTGCATTTTGCTGGATTAGAAAAATATACAAACCACCAAAGGACTGAATATTCACTTATATATGCCCTTATTCTAGGAATAGATTTGTTTGTGACCGCTGGTATGGCATTTTAAAAATTATCAGGGTCTTAAAAATATCCTTTAAGTGTTGGTGCATTCAACCCAAGTTCATATTTAATCCAATAGGTTGCTTTAAAAGTTCCATTTGGCAGGTATTTTAACGTTTGGTCGATTGCTATGATTTAATAGACATAAAGAGGTGGTATTGGCCCGCCTTCCAATTGGCCAGACAAGGTCTACACACGGATATTTGTTCGAGCGGGGTTTTCCTCCTGTATGTGCTGCTTGTGGTGTCAACACCACAGTTCCACATATTATTTGTGAATGCCCTTCATATTCCACGATCAGAGCTAAACACTCTGTTTCCCCAGAATAGAAATATTTCTTGGTAAATGACCTAGTTAACACAGCCTGAGTAATGAATTTCCTTAAGACGAAAGGCATGTTTAAACATATATAAATTTATGTATTTTTTTTCTAATGATTTGATTTTTTGGTGACATGGAAACTAGTACCTTGGTAGCTGCAGTCGTCCAAAATTCCACATCNATATATAAAAAAAATTAAAAATAACAATAAAATAAATAAGTGAACATAACTGTGCAGGGAGAAGGGGCCCATTGACCCTACTCCTAATACGTTTAGGAATTTAGGTCCAGGAGGTCGAGAGATCATCTCCGTTTCAGTCGCCGGGGAGGATTGTAAGGATTGGAGTCCGACGACAGAGATTGGGCATATGAATTAAGATGAAATCGGAGTTCACTATGGAAGAGCTTGGTCAGTTTGTTTTCTATTGTGTGCTGTGAGCGCCTATTTATAAGACAGTATAGGAGTTCATGACGTCTGTTGAGTTCTTGAAGCATGATTTTGTATGTTCATTCCAGTTGAGTCGTGAGTCAAAGTGGAACCCAAGGTAACGGACTGAATCTGAGAGAGGTATAGGGATTTTATTGTATGTAACATTATCAGGAGAATCTTTTCTTAGCTGAAAGTTTACCCGTCTCCCCACATAGGAAAACTTAATGAAAACGACGACCACCCCTAAAATTCCCAAGCCTCCTCCAATCTTCGTCAAAAACATTAACAATTTTCATTTAATGTGCACACAATTTAACCAGAGTTGGCAGGAAAAGTTATACGTGTGCAAGCAGACAGCCCGACACTATAATCAATTCTAACACTCCTGATTCCTGTCGTGCAATAGTTAAATATCTAAGATACAAAAGTCGAGTACCATTCGTACCAACTTCAAGAAGACCGAGCATTGCGAGTTATCATTAGAAATCTTCACCACACTACTCCCACTGAGACAATAGTAGGACTCTTGAGCGCGGGTTGAAACCGATAAGTGTACTGAATGTCCTTGGCACCCGGTGGAGAACAGAGGGAATTACTTAAGTAATTAATAAGGTGGAGAACTGCCGCTATTTTTGTAGACTTAGAGAGAACTGCCAACTTTAACACCATATAAGAACTCGCAGACCTACAACACACTCATGTAATGCTGGAGAAACCTCACCCTCGCCGTGACATACATCGTTGCCACAGATGCAACAAGATGCTCTTCCAAAGAGCAACTGTTACCAACTTCCTCGCTGTGCCGGGGTATATTTGAAATATGCGCATATATTTGAATTAATTTCGTGTTTAAACTAGTTATTCAGTGCATGGCATTAATATACTTACCGCAAAACACTACAAAAATGTTTGGAATGCCTGACACCAATTGTATAACCAAACAGTCACTTCAGACCTGTTTGACACATGGTTTATGACTGGTTTAGTATTTTCAGCTGTTGAGTTCTTCCTCATTGATTATAAATTTTCATAACAAACTGACGGACAAAATTAAAGGATCACTTACAAATATTTATATTATTATTACATAAGAGATAAAAATAGAAATTCCATTGCCCCAGACTGGACTTTGTGTTGTATCTTATCCAGTTAATCCTGTACCTGTTTATATTCCCACCCGTTTATGGAGAAAAGGGTCAGTTAATCCACTTCTTTTCTTTCTTCCTATCAGTAAATGGTTAGTTGTTAGCAAAGATTCATCTTATTGAAGATTTTCTAACATTTAAGAGACTTTAGTTTTTACTTGTGAGTTTAGTAAGAACGTTGTGATGGCCAACAGAAGAGCATTGACCGAAGAGGAATCAATTCGT
>KZ808064.1:168037-257526 GCA_000696205.2 Oncopeltus fasciatus | reverse complement strand
CGCGAGTTCTCCCGGGTTTTATAATAATACTATCAACTTAGTGAAGTCGTGATTAAATATAAATTACAAATACAGAAGCTTTAAGAATTTTGTTAATGTTTTGGTAAGTTTCAGATTAATACGCACTTCTAATGGTTTGATGATTTTATTAACTCAAATAAAATACACTGGGATTATAATCAAACTAGTTTTTAGCTTCAGGTCAACATCTGTTAAATTTAATATGTTGAGTTTCATACAGACAATATAAATATTTTGATTGCTATAGAGCAAATGTGGTTTTAAGTAGAAAAAGTGGGTTCTGGTAAAATCCCACACCTATTTGTTTTATGACATTCTTTCAAAAATCATTAAAAAATAACTATACAAAACCATTAGTAAGAGTAACATTTCTAAAACTGAACTTGCAGTTCATGGCAGATAATTCGGATACTGATCTTGTTTTCAGTCATTAACTCCGAAATATTTATCAAAAAACTCATTAAGGAGAAATAAAATTTTAAAATTAATGAATATTGTAATATCAAGTATAACTAATTATGTGGAAAATTTGACTTACAATTGCAGCTTTGACAACAGCCCAATTGTCAGAATTAGCATTGACATACTTGATGTCACCAGGACCTTTATTTTTTATAAAACCAGAGGCACGGAGTTGTGCAAGCACTTGTTGTCTAGTTCCTAAAACCATCTCCATAGTAGCACCATTAACAAAATGCTGTTGACAAAACTGCCGAGCTCTGGCTACTCCTTGCTTCCTTGCTTCTTGCCAGCTCTAAAAATAAATTAAAAAGCGATTTAATTATGTTATGAAAATAATGATTTAATTATAATTACTGAAATAAATACATGCCATTAACTTTTTTTCTTCCTTAATGAAAGTTGGAAGAGTGTAGGTGTTCCAAGGGGCCTCCATAGTATGTCCTAACTGAAGCCCTCCCCCCAAATCCAAACTGGCCTTTTCTAATCATTCACAATAGATTTTGTGTTACCCATTATATTCTATTATTAATAACATTATCCAACATATAAATATACTTTAAACCATCACAAATGAATTTGTCCTAATCCTATTTTTTTATAAATATCAGTATCATATTCTTCATAACTTAATACTTAATTACACACATGCATGAGTGCGCGCGTGCTCACACACACACACACCTCACCTTAATGATAGCTCTGAAGATGGATTACAATATAAGCCGAAAGGTCAGAAGATAACAAAAAATTCACATTTTTTTTAAATTGTAGTTTTTGGATCAACCTTGACTGAACCCCAACAAAAATTCTTTACTCAAAAACTATTATTTTTCAATGAAGTTTTTATTATTTTGTTCCAAAAACCAAAAAAGATAATTGTCTCACTTCTTGATTCGTGCTTCTTTAAATAACCTTTTTTATGCACCGACATGCATCCTGTAAATATTTTAACCCGGAAGAACTCGCGCCCCAAAATGAGAAACGAGAACTCGCGTGTTAGGGAATCCCTCACGCCCCACCATTTTTACTGTTTTGATCTCAAAATAACTTCTAAGAGCAGATAACCACCGCTTTTTGGTTTTCACAGCATAAAGGAATAATTAAATATAAAACTTAAGTAATTTATGGTTTATTTGGTATCAATATAAAAAAAAAATTATACAGGAAAAAATTTACTTACACTAATGACTTTTTTTGAATGAAAAAAAAACAAACAACTGATATTATAAAGCCAGAAACATATTAAACATGAATTAACTTGAATATAATTACATATCTTCTTCTTCACTACAATTCACGCACGTAAGTCTAGTGTGAGAGTTGCATATCGGTTTTCTGCATTTTCCTATTTTTCCTCCGTGGGCAGAACGCATAGAGTCCTTCAGGTATCTTTTCTTCCGAGACTTCTGCTTCTTCATTAGCAATTCTTTTTTAACTGTTTCTTATGTTCACTGGGAGAGTAGGTATTGAAGAACGCATCAAACATAAATGTTGTTTCATTAGGCCTCAGGGATAAGGTTTTGAGATATTCTCGCCTTTCTATCAAGTTTTCAGTATTTGCTTTGTAAATTATCTGACTATTGATTCCACCAACATTTAGCATTGTAAAAAATAATGTAAGAAGCCACCTGCAACTTATTCTCGCTACCGAATATAATGCTTTCATTCCATCCACAACGTCAACTCCTCCTTTAGTGAGATTGTAGAAGGTAATGATTTCCGGTTTGATATCGTCCCCTGTAGCTTCATCTATTTTATCATCATTGTGCATTGTAGACAATGCTAGGACAACCTTATTTGGTTTTGCTTTATATGAAACCATTGTTTCAGTTTTTGTAAAAGCAAACATGCTGCTCTTTAGAGGTCTTCTTTTGGTTACCAGGAAGGAAGGTGGGATTTCTTTTTTATTTTTTCTGATGGTCCCAACAAGCGTGGTATTTTTTTCAAATAATTCTTTGGCAAGTGGGATGGACGTGAAATAATTATCCATAGACTCATTATGATGAACGGGAGAAAAAAAAGAAAAAGCGAGAACTCGCGCTGTGAGGGAATTGCTCACGGTCTAGACCTTGTTACAACAACGTTCCTCTAGCGACAATAACAGTAGACTGGGAGGGAAGATATTTACACCACTTGTAAACTAAAACTGAAAACTCAGCTAGACGAAACAACGGATCCCCCACTCCTCCCACTTGAGTTTTACAGGAGTTTTTCGTTAAGCGTGAGGGGAATGCTCACGGCGCGAGTTCTCCCGGGTTAAGTCCAGAGGTTGACATTTCACATTTCCTAGAGGCTTACTCCATCCAGAGCATTTGCAGGGTACCTGTTGCACAAAAATGTGGCTACATACAAAACCTCTCCCCACATTTCATTAGGTAGCCCTGAATCCTTCAGAATTGATCTAGTTCTATTGAAACGCTCAATTTTTCCATTTAATTGTGGAACATGAGGTGGTATATAAGTTCCTTCCAATCTTGCCCATGCTAAGAACTGTTTTCGCCTGCATAATCACACCTTAAAACATCATTTTGATTCAAATTCACTTATAATATTTTTAAGAGCCTCAAATAACTCATCTTAACTTACTAGAAGCCTAGTTTTTTTTTAATATTGGGTATAATCATTCATAACAGCAAGGTAATAATTCTTGCCATACCAAGTTGTTTCAATAGTCCCAGCTAAATAAAAATGAATTATTTGTAACGGTCCCTTGGCCTAATTTCTCTCGTTATTAAAAGGCAATCTTGTTAGTTTTGCTAAATTATAAGTCACAATTTAGTTTACTTCCTGGTTTAATTTTCAGTCCCTCCATGCCTTTATTCTGCTTTTCAGGTTTTCAGTAAGAACATAAATCATTATTTAAACACCAACCAAACAAAAATTATTCTTTGACACAAAAACTTTATCATTTTTAAAGGTAACAACAGTGCCAGACTGTCATTTTATTAACTTAAATTAAATTTTTAAATAACTCATTAACATAAAGGACATCTTTGAGAATGGAATTTTTAAATGATGCATCCTCAATAATTGTAGCTTGCATTTTATGGCCTTTCTTAGTCATAGCTATCTCTTCATGAAATGTTTGTGGATTTATTAATAAAGCAAGATTATTAGTTAAATGAAAGGAATAACCTGAATCTATAATAAAATCATCACAAGAATCAGTGTTATTAGCTGACATAAAAGCAATCATTACTTTTGTTGCTGTCATAATGTTTCTTGTTTTTATTAGGTTTAAAGAAATATTAGTTATCCCGGTGATTTGCTTTCCTGCAGTTATTTGCCTTTCTCTGAACAGTTTTTAGCTATGTGATCAGGTCTCTTACGCTGATAGAAAATAACTTTAATAAGACTCTTCAACTAGAAATCTAGATGTTAAATTAGAGAGTGGGGTCAGCTTTAGATGTGCTCTGCCACACAGTAACAAAATTATTGTAAGAGCTAGACAATGCTGAGACAACCCTCTGAACCATTCATCATCTTTTATATCATGGTTTAGTCGTTTGAGTTTATATACTATGTTCTCAAGATGGGACCGATCAGATGGTAGAATATTAATTTTAAAATAATCAAATTTTAAGCAATAACTATAGTGCATCATTTTTTCATACACTTTTACCTTCATATAAAGAGATAAGTTTGTTATACATATATTTTTTTTTAAATTGAAGAACTGCATAATCAATATTTTATTTTTTCTATCAATAGTTGACACTATTAGTTTCTGAGCCTTTGCATCTAACAGAGCAAAGTCTTTGATCTCCTCTTTCCTAGCTTGGCCAGTCAAAATCTCAAACAATGACTTTTATTTCAAGAGTATCTCATTTCAAATTTCCAGAAATGGAAGTTCCAGCCTTTCAATGTAATCTTCAAACTCCTTAGCATCTACCATTTTCACAAAAGAGTTTCAATATATTCTCAAGAATGTAATACTTAAACACATCTCTTGAAAACTTCTAGCGTTAATATAACTTAAAAACCTTTTTCCAAACCACTAAATGCAACCACGCTCTGCTACCATGTTAAGTTTTAAGAACCGATTAAGTTGAATTTGGGCAAAGGAATTAAGTCTAATCACACTTGAACAGCAGTTTATTAATATTACATTGACCATACAATTCCACCATTATAAACACAACTATAATAGGTTTTCCTGTCATCCTTATCTAATCTTCCACAGAGGTAAATAATGACAACTTACTTAAAAAAAAAATAAAAATAAAAAATAAAAAAAGTTTTAAGAAAAAATGTTAAATTTTAAGAGATTATTATGCCGAGGAGGAATTTCAAGAAAACATAAAAACCTTTACTAGCAAAAAATAAATAAAAGTTTTTTAGTTCCTTCATTTTTACTTAAAACTTAGCATGCCTATTAAGCTAGACCACCCATTAAGTCTAAATCAACAAATAATATCTAAATCATTAGCTAAAGATACCAAATGCCTTCTTCCATTAAGGTAACATGCACCACTACAGTTCTGGTTGAATCAATATAAGAACATCAATAAAATGTTGATTTTTTATAACAATGAAAGGCAAGGGGCAGAACTAAAACTAAAACTCAAAGGACATATATTATATTTCATTATATATTTTATTTATATTATAGAAGGCACTAAAAAATGTGTAACTCAAAACCTAAAAATTCTACTCATGTCTTACTTGGATTTTATCAAGACTATTTGACATTTGAAAGATTCATTCAAATGCTAAAAACATGAGAAAAATGCGTTAAAAAAGCAAAGCTTATAACTTACCTGGAATACTCTCAAAAGAACCATGTGGTCAGACATACTACCAGCAGCAAATCTAACTCTCTCAGCATGAACTTCTTTTTTTTTCCCAGCAGCCATTGGTAAAACAAATACATCCCTAAAATAAAACAAAAACTATAATTATAACTGTGGTAAACAAATGATTTAAATTTATATAATTCATTTGATTTTAAGCAAAATTAATAATATATATTTTTTCAAATATGAACTTTATAATTTATTTCAAAAGAAAGCAAATGCTTTCAGATAAGACAGAGATTATAAACAAAAAGCATCAGGGACGAGTGACTAGAAGTTTAAGTAAAAAAAAAAAAATCCTATAAGATGGAGCAACTATGGGCTGGACAGACCCTACCCCACTCTTTAAAAATTATTTAAATGTTCATATGATTTATGAAATGTTTCCAGTCATTCGGCTTTTCTACTATTACATTTCTATAATTTCTTTCCCACAAATCAACAAAATTTCCAAAAAGAGTGTTCCCTACTTTTCCCCAACCAGATTTTATCAGTTAAATAAATTAATCAGACAACTTGTACAGAATCCTTGAAAAACTAAAATTTATTTTTATTGTTTTATTTACTATTATTTTTCATAAAATACTTCCTATATTAATTTTATCAGGAATTAGTAAGTGAATTGACATTTCTGAGCCTAGCTGAGCTCCTTAAAATTAAAATATCTCAGAAGGCTGACAGATTAAGGAATAAATAGTTAAAATACGAGGGCGGGTCATTAAGTGCGTGACTTTTTGAATTTCCCGCCTTATAATTAGGTTGGCAACACCTGTCCTGTCAACAAGCATCTATTAGTTGACTCCTGTAAAAGTTTGAATACGCTGGGTCTTTTAGTTTGTGTTTGACAGTCTTTAAAGACAAACAACTTCGTGATTTGTGGAGAAAATAGAGAAAAATGAATTTCGTGTGCTCATCAAGCATTATTTTTTGCGGAAAAAAACCATCACTGAAACAAAGACTAAGCTTGATAAATACTATGGGGACTCTGCACCATCGATATCAATGGTAAAAAAGTAGTTTACAGAATTTCGTTGTGGCCGTACAAGCACGATCGATGCCGAACGTTCTGGACGACCAGTAGAAGTCGCTACACCCGAAACAATTGAAAAAATTCACGATATGGTGTTGGCCGATCGGAGATTGAAAGTGTGGGAGATTGTGGAAGCCATAGGCATATCACATGGGTCTGTGGTTTCGATTTTGAATGATCGCTTGGGTATAAAAAAGCTATCCGCAAGATGGGTGCCGCGTTTGCTAACAATCGACTATAAACGCAATCATGTGACAACTTCGATAGAATGTTTGGTGTTGTTCAACCGCAACAAGGACGAGTTTTTGCGCCGGTTTGTAACAGTGGACGAAACATGGATACACCACAACACGCTAGAGACCAAGCAGCAGTCAAAACAGTGGGTTTTGCCGGGTGAATCAGTGCCGAAGAAGGCCAAAGTGGGTTTGTCAGCCAATAAAGTCATGGCTACTGTTTTCTGGGATGCACGCGGTGTAATCCACATAGATTACCTTCAGAAGGGAAGAATAATCAATGACGAATATTATACCAACTTATTGGACTGATTTAATGAGGATTTAAAGAAAAAACGACCGCATTTGGCCAAGAAAAAAGTTCTTTTCCATCAAGAGAATGCAAGAGTCCATACGTGTGTTGTTTCCAAGGCAAAATTTCAAGAATTACGCTATGAATTGCTCCCTCATCCGCCGTATTCTCCGGATTTAGCCCCGAGTGACTATTTCTTGTTTCCGAACCTTAAGAAATGGCTTGGCGGAAAGAGATTTTATTCCAACGATGAAATCATCTCACAAACAAATACATATTTTGAGGAGCTTGAGAAATCTTATTTTTTGGAAGGGATAAAAAAATTGGAGAAACGTTGGACAAAGTGTATAGAGCTCAAAGGAGACTATGTTGAAAAATAAAACTACTTTTTATCAAAAAACCTTTGTTTCATTTAAAAAGTCACGCACTTATTGACCCTCCCTCGTAACTTGTGTGAAGAAAAAGGCTAATAAGTAAAGAATACAACAAACCTGTATGAAAGGCAACAAACAATTGTCAAAACTGGATCTAAACACTTCAGCACAGAAGCATAAATAAGCATTTTACCATAACGGGGCTCTATTGGGAAATCCAAAAGATGATGACCTAGATCTGTCAGATCTTCCCATGTATCCAAGGCATCAATTGTCTGTGATCAAAACAAATCATTAAAAAAAAAGAAAGAAGAAAAAAAGAAATATATATATATACTTTTAGGTTGCTGGATTAAATAAAGTTTTTTTTTTTTTTAACTGTAAGAGAATGGATGCCTTAATTACCTTCAGAAGAGATACAGCAGTTCTGCTAGCCATACTAGATGGTGGATCTAATGCCCTTGACAAGAAATCCACAATTGATGTGTTTGGTGGAGCCAATTGTTTAGCAAATAAGCAAAGTTCCTAAAAAAGAAAAAAAAATTATGAAGGCATGCAAACAAAATATAAAAAAACAATTAAAAAAATATTAAAATCCTACACTATTTTAAGAAAAAACAGCTTAGAATTTAAAAATATCTTGTATTTCAATATACTTTAATAATTAATNAAAAATATTGTAATACAGTACTTTTTAATGAGCTAAATAATAAGTATTAAAATATTTACATAATTAAATTATAAGATTTAAGATAAGATATTAGATAGCATAACCCCGACTTTGATGGTTAAGTAATTTTTTTAAATTGTTGAATTATATACATGGCTCGAAATCACACACACAAAAAAAGAAAAAAAAACCTACTAAACAATGAGAAATTAATCTTATTAAAATAAATAAGAATTTCATTTATTTCAAAAATTTATTTATTTAACTTAATTTATTCATTTGATTAGAAAGAAATTATTTTATTTTATTTTGTTCATTTTGGAATTTGAATAAACAAATCTATGACTTAACACAAGTGATTTCATATTTAAATATGAAATGGGAGCATTCAAAGACTTGAGGAAAAAAAAAAATTGGATGAGACTCTTCATGAATCAATAACTAGCAGGTGTATAGTAAATAAATAGCAGCAGGTATATAGTAAATATCAGTAGACTAGTTTGCTTTTAACTTTGTACTTAACACTGGCAAAGGTCAAATATAAAATACTATTATTTTGAATGCATTTCATTCTGCTCTACCAGTTTTGTTTCTTATACTGAAGCCTCTTAAGGAGTTTATAGTACACTTTTGTAAAATAAACGAAAAAATAACAAAAAAAACAACAATTGTTTGTTAAGACAATAGTAAAATAAAATATATATTTAGACAAAATTTAAAATAGAACCTTCCACAACCAAGGTAATGTAAACTCTTTTGGTGAGCTAAAATAAAATAAAAAAACTTGCCTGTTCTGATCAAGGAAGTTACTCCTTCAAAGAAAAGGCATAACCTCCCTTTGAATAATATACCATTAATTTATGTGCAAATTCTGTACATATTTTTTCGCTGCAAAAGCACATAGAAAAATGTATGCAATGGGTTAAGAAGTTTTTATAGATAAAATAAAAAGCCATCAAGAAAAAAAAAAATCTTCAAAACAAGGAGTTCTACTTTTTAAAGGAGGAACTTTTTACTGGAAATTAAAAAAGGTGATGATAAAACACCTCTTAGCAGGTGATCTGCCCTCCATATATACAGCAATTGTTAAAACTTATAACAGCTGAGTCAATATTTTAACATTTTAATGAAAGATTCAATCAAAATAAAAGTAAAAAGAAAAAATAAACAACCTGTAAAGGTACTCTGAGAATTTCAGGAGTAGCGTGATGCTGCATTGCCTCATACCTCACACTGGAGTAGAGTCTATAACAGAGCCCTGGCCCTGTCCTCCCAGCTCTCCCTTTGCGCTGGTTTGCACAAGACTTGCTAATCCATACAGTGCATAGCTGGCTCACTCCAGTAAGTGCATTGTATGACTTCTAAAAAGGGTAAAAAAAAATTTTATTTTAAAATTTTGAGTACTATGGAATTCTTGTTTTTGATGAATATGTGATTTATTATTTAAGTGAATAGCCTTTATACTTTAGTGAAATAAAAAAATATGAAGAATATAAGAGTATAACAGTAAGGAACCATTAAAATCAATAATTATGAATTCCATAATATTCAAAATTTAAAAAAAAAAAAAAAAAAAAAAGACATCCTTGTCCAATTAGGCCATCAATGGAGGTCCAACTAAATAAAAATATAGTGTAACATATTCAATAAGCATAAGATAATACATATCATGCCTTCAAAAGATAAACAAATATTTAAAAATCATATTAAAAATTTAATAAACAAAGACAAGAATAAAATAATTTCTTATAATAGTAATTAAATCTAAAACCTATGGAATAAAAAAGAGCTATAACATTTTGAAGTCAGATGGTCGAAGAGAAATATGAGTTTGCCAACTCACTAAAAAATACTAATGAATAATTATAAAAATATAGATCGAGAGTACATCTACATCTCCAGGCAACCCTACATTAGTTATAACTATTAATTTTTACTGTATTGCTCATAGAAAGAATTGCTCATACATTTTATTTTGATCTCTCTTAAGATGGGATAAATGGACAAAAAATGAAACATATTTATCTCCTCCTTTTGTTAAATTAACACCAAATAATCCTAGTCAGCTTTAAATCCTTAAAATAAAAATAATACGTCTTTGCCAAAATAAAAAAGACAAAATTTCTGTCAAGGGAAAGGCATAAAACCTGATTCCAAAGTTTTCCACAGTAGTGTTGAACTTAGTAATCTAATAAGGGTTCATAGTTCAATGATTTTCCATATCCGATTAAAAATAATTAACTCAGTCAACAATTTGAAAAATAATGCCCAATTTTTATAGGCATAAATGACCATAGTAGATGAATACCTTAAAAAAAGAAAGAAAAAAGAGGGGCTCATCGACATCCAACACTAGAAGCTAATTCTTTAATACTTTCAGTAATATGTTTTTTATACAATACGACTTCTTAGTGAAAATGAACCTTCCCGTATGGGTCTGGTCCTTTCCTTACCTACTTCCTCAGTCTTTAACAGTATTTATTGTGAAAAACAGACATAAATTCTTTCACTTCCTTGTGCCGTATTTTTAATCCACTAAGATGTTAATTTATTTTAATAAATAACACTGGAGAATACATTTTTTTTTTTAGTTGGATCTGACACTGTTTTTTCACTAATTCTTGGAGTCATCTTTAATGACGAAATCTTCATCGTTGGAGTCGCACCATATCCGTATTCCCCTTCTTCCAAAGAGGGAAATTCATTGAAAACTGGCACGAGGACCTTGGCTGAATGCAGTACAGGGCGTATAGCTGACGGTAAACTAGGATACTCTATTTTACATTTGTTTTTATTGTTATATCCCAATGTTTTCACTATACAAAAGTAACAATCACTTGAATGATCTTTGGGCTCGCCCCAAATCATAGGTATACCAAATAGAAGCTAAGCACGTTTTCCCTTGGTCCGCATCCGTTAACCCTCAACACACTGTTTACATATTTTATGGGGTGCCCATGCTTTATCTTGATCAACAAGTTTCATTTTAAAATAGGTAAAATATGCTTGTCTGACAAATGTACTGAAGTTTGTCCTTCGACTGGGAATGGTTAACCTGGCACATATATAACAAAACAATTGGGACTGGTAACTTTTGCTTCAACTAAAACTTTCTCTTATTCTTTTATATGGAAAGGTTTGTCCCTTTACAATACAACAGAAATAATAGATTCAACTTAATCAATGGTTCCTTGACAGTAATTCTAATCCCTAGAAGGTGGAAGATTCTTTAACATAAGTTGCATTATCCTGACCTGAATAATATTTAGGGCTCACAATTAAGAATATTATTTAATAGTATTGATTTAGATTTTATTCAAAAACAAAAATAAAAGGGAATACAGGAAGATGTTACATATTTGTTTCTCTTCAGCTTCCAAGTTGTACATTGACAGGGACGGTTTGATTGAACCATCAGATAACTAGTACAACAAATAAAAATACAAAACAAGTAAAGGCACAAAAGTAGAAACATTCACCAAATAACAAAATTAAGAAGTTTCAGGAATACTAACACTACTCAACAATTAAAAATTATGAGCATGCCCTCTTATAAGAGCCATTTTATTTTTTATTTTTAGCTTAGTTTTTCATATAACCTTGAGCCAAACCTCTAATTTCAACTATACATTACAGATATTTTCCACACATATCTGTATCACAAAGCTATGATAATTTCAGTTGTCGAATGTTTAATCAGTAAGAGGTGAAGGAAATTTTTCTCTCGACTAAAAAAGCCCAACATATTCTTTCAAATGTGAAAATTAATAATTTCATCTTTGGAGGCCAAACCCCACATTAATTGATCCAAATGTAAATGTTATTGGCCAGCATTTTTGGATCAACCTTGACCAAATCCCAAGAAAAAACATCTATTTATAATCTCCACGGTAAACAACTCTTCATAATTTTTAAATTGAAGATAGTTCAGCTTTTAGCTGATCACATTTCCACACAATGATTTCCCCCAGGAATTTTATTGCTTATATACTGTTAAAGACTAGGGAAGTAGGTGACGTGTGGGCCAGACTTGTACAGGATGGGAAGGGGGCCATAGCAGGATAACTACTTCTTTTATCTTGGGAAGAGAACTCAGCTTATTGGGAATTTTAGATAAGAACGTACCATCTGGCCAGTTCCACGAACTTATAAAAGCAGTTCGTTCCCCAGCATGCCATTTTGCTTAATATTGTCATAAGAAGACAAAGTAAATTCATAAATTTTAGACTGTGGTATGACTACTAAGGACTAGATTTAAAAAGTATAACTAAGACAAGTATATTGATGGCAAGTGTATGAAGATGTCATAACCTCATTTAATTTAGTAGTTAAGCAACAGTTGTACAATAAATATAAGTAAAGATCATAAATATACTAATTTCTTCAACAATGAAGAACATTAACATGGGATAGCTTAGATGTGAAATTACCTTAAAGGTTATTCAATTGATTTTTTATTAAGTTTATCTTCAAACAAAATCATTTCAGCGAATTTCATTACTCTGTATTGGACTTCATCTCAGTTCTTGTGTTACATAATAAATGATAAGATATAATTCAAAACTAATTTTTCCTTTCATAAAAAAATAAATCATATTTGTATAAATTTATTTCATCTAGAAATAATAAGTTTCAAATGTTTTTCATATTTAGAGTGGAAACCCTGCGCCAAAAACTCTTGAATGTTTTATGTGGAACAAATACAAGATAAATTAAATTTATAAATTAAATAAATTTTAACTCATATTGCTAGGGGAAAAGTGCGTGCAAGGAAGAATGTATATTACAGAAAATAAGCAATATTTTTTGTTTTAATAAATCCCCTTAGTTTCAATTTTGAGTGGCCTAAATAATTAATCCTAAGCAATTCTTATAGATATTTATCATAAAGTTCACATAAAAACAGTTTAATACTTTGTAACCATTTAGAGATAAAAGCCAAAAAAATTTTATTTGACTTACTTCTTTCATTTTTCCAGTGTCAATGACGAAACCAATATCGTCAATTGTAATACTTGTTTCAGCAATATTAGTTGAAAGAATAATTTTTCTTGTGTTCATTGGAGTTGGTTTAAAAACCAACTTCTGTTCACTTGTCTGCAAAGAATAATATGAAAATGATAATAATAAAATTGAAATATTTTATATACAACCTACCATTACAGAAAAAAAAAGAATTTAAAGCGATGACTATAATTTGAAAAGGAGGTATATTAAAAAAAAATTTAATGGACATTATTTTTTTCTACATAAAAATATTATATACTTGAAAATATAGGGTATTTATATTAGACATTTATTTTTTTATTTTTTTTTTTGTTATTTATCAATGACTAGTTCAGTTAAGTAAAAAGCTCATCCAGGAGCAGTCAACTGCTCTCCAAATGATTAGGTTGATCTCAATGGTTGGTTACAAAAATAATAAACAGACCTGCATATTGCTGTGAAGCATCAAAATCAACAACTTCGCTTTCTTGGCTAACCTATGTTCTTCTGCAAGTATATGCTCTTTCAAAGCCATTATATCTTCATACCCAGGAAGGAAAATGAGAATAGCACCTGCAAAATTGTTTATAAGAAAAGTACTCACTCTGGCATAATTTGGGTCATGAGGGATTCAATGATATGGAGATTCCACACAAAAACTATAAAACCATATTGAAATAATATTCACTGAGATATAGGATAATGTCTCTCTTTCAGTCCAATAGTAGTCAAATCCCAACACTAAAATAAATTATAGTAAAGCACTAAGACTTATCAGGAAAAATGCCATAGAAATATATGAAACATTTCTCATAACCATCTATTTAAACTAATAGGCTTATTTAAAAGGAAAGAGTTTCAAAGATGTTACAAAGAAATTCAATTGAAACATAATCAAGGCAGGTAAAAATTCAGAAGACAGTTCTTTCAGAGTTTTTTTTTTAGGTTGCCACACTTCTTACACAGTAGAAAGACAGCAAGGATATGGAATTATGGAACAAGAAAGTAAAATCTAAGCCGCACATAAGCTAACAAAGCTATAAAGGCCCAAATATCTACCACCACACAGAGGATATAATAGAAAACAATATAATCATGATTATTTTGATTTTATAGTAGCAACCATAACGTAATAATTATAACTATTAGAAACATCAATATGATGTCTATCAATTCTTGAAAAATTTCCTATTTTGAAGTTTCTATCCACACTAAGTAATAAGACATCCTTAAACATTAGTCTCCAGAAAATCTGCAAATTATCTACTTCATAAGTAACTGCAGTTAAAAAAATATAACATACAAATAAAATATTTAATTTGATATTTCAGGAGTAATAATGATAATGGATAACTAATTTTATTCATAAAAGTTAATCAACTCAAGGGAAGGAGGTTGTTGATTTAAATAAGAGAATAAAACAATAAAATTTCTTTACTATTGTGTAAAAAAAGAAAAAAAGAAAAGTTAATTCTAATTAAAAGAAAACAAAAATAGAGAAAACATATAAAAATAATCTTAAATTCACACAAATCTACATACATATTAATATAAACTTCTTATACTAAACTTATTCCTCATGCTCATAGTTATTTATGATGTATATCAACATTAAATTAATTTCTACAGCTTGTGGATAATGAGTATATGCACAAAGACATATAATATGTTAAACCATTTTTAAAAGATGATTGGAATATCAGCATGATTTAAATTATCTATTTGAAGGGTATAGAAGCTGTGATGTCCATGGACTTCATAATGTTACTTCTTACAGACTTCAATATAAGCAATTGAAAACACTGCAGTATATTTATTTTTTAAATGGAAAAGAACTTTTCAAGTTCTGGTTCCTCAATAGAAACATTCATAGCATAGGAGCAGCAAAAACTAAGCAGATTTCACAAGTTTCATTAAGATGGACAAATTGTAATCTAATAAATCATAATTAACAACTAAGAGACCAATAAGCGTAAATGAAAACTGTATTAAATTCCATCCAATAAGGAATTGTACCTAATAAACAGGAGAGACCAATAAGCGTAAATGGAAAGATCATTAAAGACAGGCTGATTGGGAAAAGTACTCAACCATCTCAGTTAAATTCATAAAAATAAACCTTAAGTTTTTTTTCACAAGAATGTTAGAGAAAACAAAAATTTAAAAAAAATTAATTTGTATTCAGAAATTTATTTTGTAAATAAAATAAAATATAAATATCACACTGGGAAACGATTTGAAACTCAATTTCTTTTTAGTTAGATTTTTTAGCTGTTTTCTATCGAATTAGGCATGCTGGTTTCAAAACTGTTTTTAGTTTTCTTCTATCACATTACATTCGGTTTCTATATGGGTGGGGCGCATGCTGGTTTAGACCTGTCTGTTTAGTTATGTCTGTTATACTGTGGTGAAATGTTGTATGTCGGTAAGCAGTATTTAGTATTTCGTTACGGAAGTGTACAGAACTACACTAGTGTTTGAACTGAAACTTTTCCTTATGGCTACCTCTGATCCTACATGTTGAAAGTGCGAAAACAGCCCCAGCTTGAAGTATTCTCTCCTCCACAATGGAAATTTTTTTGGTTCAGTTCCAATTGGCAATTCAGTTTGTTTGCGTGAAGAATATGACACCACAAAGAAAGTCGTTGATGTGTTGCAATATCACATGCACCGATGGATCATTTATTTGTGTTGACCTTAAAATGGTCTGCTTCCTACTTGGTCAATAACGTGGTAAGTGGGACAGCAGAGCTCGTGCTCAACATTGGGTGCAGTCGAATTGGTCACCAAGACTGGAACTGAGACCAGGTGATCCAAACATATTCTGTATTTTCAATTTTATCTTTGAATAATTGATTTGAGAATAAAAAAAAATTAAGTAATTCAATAAAGTTTTCCAATAATTACCTTTAGTGGAAGGCGTTTCAAAATGGATTTGAGAAATAAGAGCCATGACTAATTTCATATCAATAAGATTATCATTGAAGGAGCTGTGATAAAGCTCAAGCATTTCCTCATCAGCTTCACTTAACTTTTTTCCACCACACAAACTAGGATTTGAACTGTCTAACACAGAAACTGTCATTAAGGCCCTAAAAGAATAAATAAGGAAAACAAAGTCGTGAATGTAATAATATTTAAAAAGTTTAGTAAATTTAAAAAAAAATTCTTCCAATGTCCTCCCAAAAATGATTCTAAAGTATTTATAAAATACAATATTACAAAGTTTTTTATGTAAAGCATTGTAGAAATAATGGCCAGGAAATGTGAATAAATAATTACTGCAGCAATAATAGCATATCTGAATATAAATAAAGAATTATATTAATCACTGTCATTTTAGGATTTTTTTTTTCTTTAGTTGAGCTGAAATTTGCCAATTGATTCATATCATCAATTTAATTAATGTACTTCATTGCATGATATTTAGGTTTCTTTATTAATTATGATAGAGATATTATTGCCATTAAAATGACCATATATTGTTGCAATTAAGGAGACATAAATAGTTTGCCATTAAGCCCAACATATTCAGTTTGATATCACTAAATTATTAGTTAGAATGTTTGTACATAATTTAATATTATAATTACAAACCCTATAATGAAAAAGAAAATATTCATCTGGCATAGAAAATATTCTATTCGGCTGCTGTAGGTTTGGGTCTCATACCAGGCAGCCTTTTATCTAGAAATAGATGACTGGCCAATGCATTGGCATATTATTATTTTTTATAATTTTGGCTATCTGGGCCGAAGCATTTTCCATTTATGCTACCGAGACAAGACTGATAAGTTATTAAATTCCGCACGCTAGTGTCGAGAGTCTAACCTCCGGGATTAAATACCACAAAAGAATAATATTTATAAAATTAAAATTTAAAAGTAAAAAACGAGAGTCATTTAAACAGCTTGACAATGTCAGCTCCTCCGATCATAAGACGATATATTCGGAGGTTAGACTCTCGACACTATTTAATAACTTATCAGACTTGTCTAGGTAGCATAAATGGAAAATGCACCGGCTCGGATAGCAGGAGATCCAGGTTCGAGTCCTGGCTGGGACAGTTAGATTTTTTATTCTGTTCCCTTGCACTAAAAATTGTTAATTCTTCTTTTTTATTTATTGACCCACTTATAAAAAGTGTTACACTTAACAATAAAGTTTCTGAACACATCACAAAACTGTCTTAGTCTGATAACAGTCAGGCTTTCCTGGAATTCCCACAGGTAAGAAATAGCACACTTTCCTTACTAGATAATTATCTCCAGTTGTTAAGATAATTCCAAACTCCCCTTATGGCTGTCTTAATTTTCTGCATTTTGGCAATTTCTTAACAATAGTTTTTCAATCAATAGTTTTCTCAATATTTTAAACTTTTAAGTATTTTAAAGATTCTATGAAAATTAATTCATCTGATTGAATATTGGCTCCTATACCCCCACCTCATTGTATAAATATCCTATTTTATAAATTTAATTATGATCCTACAAGATACATTCAAGCTAACTAGTATAGCTTGCATTTAAGCTAACATACAGAATAACCAAAACTAAATACAGTTTTGTATTACACAGTGAGTTTATTTAATATAGAATGGCACCTATAATAATAGAATTGCTTACTTATCTGGTTGTAGCACTAGAAAATGTCATTGCAATATAAAAAAAAGTGCTTTTTAATAAAGATTATTAGGCAAAGAGATGAATTAAGAATAATGATAAAATTAATTTACAGTTTAAAAAATCAATCTATGTTTTTTTTTAAATTTTATCACTAGCAATTATTAGTTATAAGAAAAAATAATGAAATTATGGAAGAAAATTTAAGATAGTGTCATCCTGTATATTGTTATTTTATTGATTCATGATCGGCTTCTGCTATACCAGCTACAAGTTTCTCAGGCAAAACTTCTACACAAAACTAACCCTCAAATAGTTGTACATCCTATAATAGTTTAGGCCAAGCTTGGGCCTTAAAGGCTTTTAAATAGACCCCAATGTAAATGCTATTGGCCAGCATTGGTGAAGAAATGTCAGTAAATTTTTTTTTCTTAAGGTATATAAGAATTATAGCAATCCTCTATAGCAGTCCCTATTTTATTTTGAAGAAAATTCAGTTTTTAGCTAATCACCATAAATTTTAGAGTAGGTGTTTTTTGTTGGGGTTCAGTCAAGGTTGATCCAAAAATACAACTTGATAAATGTGTATTTTTTAAATTTGTATTTTTTTTGGATCACCTTGACAGAACCCCAACAAAAAACATAATAATAATTATAACAATTTAATAATATTTAAAACAATATAATTATTATTTCCTTATTTTTTTATTCCTTCATTAGAATAGACTTCTTAGTGCAGGCTTTAAATTTAAAAAAATATATATATTGAAACATGGCAGAAAGACTAAAACGGCCTGGATATTTGTACTTGAACTTTCCTTGTCAAGTAAACACCAACATTTATAGAATATAACTTTGATGAATAAAAAATCTGGATTCAGTTATATTGCTCTAAACCATTATGGCCACTAAAGGAAAGAACACTTTTTACCCCACTTGACATACATTGCAGATAATCTCCCCATTTCTATTGATCCAAATTTTCTCAATAACAAATTTGGCTTTTGTTTTCACTGTCAGTTGTAAGCCGAATTTCATCATGAAAACTGAAATTATAATTTTTGGTGTCCAGCACGTTGAATAAGAGAAAAATCCATCACGAGAACAACCTTAATAGTTATATTCTTCCAGAATTTACAAAAAGAAGAAAATTCAGGGAGAAAGTGAGAGGCATCATGTTTACATAGCTTTATTATCACTCAAGTTTGTAGAAAAAAAGAAAAAAGTTAAAGTTAAAGATAAGATAAAAGAACAAATTTACTTACTCATGGGCTCGAAGCATTTCAACAATTTCAGTACGATTATAGTGTTCAGCAAATTTCAAAGCTGTAAAACCATTACCATTGGAGTGAAGCAATAAATTTGCTCCCAGGCCAAGAATTTGTTCCACTACCTCAGCTGATCCACGGACAGCAGCCACCATCAATGGTGTGATACCAGTTGAAGAATGCTTAAAAGGTCGAGTAAGGTTAATCAAAATTAAATAACATTTAAAAAACTAATAAATGAAAAAAAAAAACTATATAAATATTGTAAGTAAAATCTAATAATAATAAAATAATTGCAAAAATTCTTAGAAATGTAGCTAAATAAAATAAAATTATAAAATAAACTTACAAGCTGGAAAGAACAATGAGATAAAAGGTATGGTTACTAAACTTAACTATGATTGGCTGGAAAAGAAGAGTGGGTAGAACGCAAACCCAACATAATTTACAACATAAATTTCTTCCTCAACAAGCATTTTTTTTAATAAAAATGTTTGGGAAAGCATAAATACTGTTTTTGGTTTCTATATTTATACAATATGGACTAGCACAGCTCCCAAAATTACATTCTTAAATATCTTTCTTAATATGCATTTTTTTTAATGCTATATAATATAAATATTATAAAATCATATTTTGCTGTGTGTATATATATATTCATATTCATATTCATAATGCTATCAAACTCATCCATATGTTTGATGTAATATAAATTAGGTTTCATGATGTTAAAAATTGTGGATGCTAGAGCACACAAAGACAAATATGTGTATGCACATTATCAACAAGGTTATAAATAGAGCGTGAGGGTTATTGAGTTCTTGGTCAAATAATTTTGCACAATTACTTTAGCCTAGGCCTCGAATAAAATAATTGTAAAAATAATTTGACCAAAATCCTTAATAACCTTCAAACTATCTCTCTCTCCCCCCTCCCACGCCTCCCTCACTCTCTCTCTCTCGTTGCATAAACGCTGCATGTTTATATATTATATACATTATTGTAAAATATACACTCAGACACATAAAATTATAAATTGACCACAGTTTTAATTTTTCAAACGTAAAATTGGTAGACTGTTGCAATAGCAATGTTTTATGTTTAAATTATGTTTTACTTGTACGTAAGATATTACTAAGTGATCTAGCTGGTTGTGGGATCGAATGGCTTTCTGTTATATAGGTTTTATAATATGTACTATGTGCCACATATTGAGTAGTAATAAAGACTTTATATTTTATGTGGTTTTTCCTCTTAATCTTTAACATGGTTGGAGTTTCATTGGCCGTCAAGTAGTATGCTGGAGAAATTAGTCAGGGTTTCGGCCGAAATCCAGACTAATTTCTCCAGCTTGATTCTTAACATTAAACATTTTTCAAAAGTCATGCATGCCATGGTCCAACATGACAATATAAAAAGGATTGGTTCAATGTATATATAAACTGGGGGACAAAAAACCTGGAATTTTTCCTGAAAAATGCATATAAACATTTTTATAACAGGTCAAAGGTCACAATTTGCTCACCTTTATTTATTGTGATATATTCTGTTTGTTATATACCAAGAATAAAGGGTAAAAAACACAACATGAGTGGGTAAAAAAATCTTTATTGAAAAATAAAAAAAAAATGGTCACTTTTAGAAATAAATAAACACACTCTAAACGAAAAATAACACTCTATTATTAAGAAATGTGTCATTAGTACCGAGTGTTGCCTCCCCTTGCTTGAATAACATCCCGGGTTCTTCTAGGCATACTGCGAATCAGGTTGGCTACACGATTTTGAGGTATCTGATCCCATTCACGTACCNGTAATAAACTCTTCATTATTTCATTCAATACCCCATGTCCTAGTATTGTATTGGAATAGTATTGAAGAGTTTTACTCCTTCTAAAGCCCTTCACATATTTTCTTACCCCTTAGCTGTCAATCTTATATTGGAATGGTTCTTTTTCCCTAATATCTATATATGCTTCTATTTATAGGTTCATAAATCCATTTATTTATTTAAGTACTTTCTTAATTTATTAAATTTTTATTTAAATACACTAACAGAAAAAAAACTATTACTTATAATATTTAGATCTAATGCATTCTAATGTTTTGTTTAAAAGAACTGGATACATGACATCAGAAATGGAAAATCTTAGAAAGGAACTTATGAAGAAGAAGGCCCAGGCAGCTCAGTTGAACAAGTGGGCAGAAGCTGTCAGTGATAATGTCTCCTCACCTGTGCTTAGTAGTACTTCTGATTTGTCCTCTACGGATAACTCACTTTTTTCAGTAAGATTATTCATCATTTTAGTTTTATATTATATCTTTATCTAATTTAATCTCCTTCAAAAATGTCCACCTGATTCGAGACTATAACTGCTGATAGGAATTCCAGCCTTGGGACTAAATGCAGTTTTAAATGAGCATCTTCAGGGCTGTTGAAATACAATGTTGTAATTCTCATGTTTTCTTATGAACCTCTACAAATTATCTACTAATAATCTCTATGTTCAAAAACCTCCATTTGCACATAAGACTGTTTGTTTGTAGGTCTGAAACTTTTTGTGAAGCTGAACAATTTTATCTTATCAGTAATCCCTTTAACTGCTGACTTAATACAAGAATACCTTTTCAAATTTCAAGAGCAGAATGAATTTGTTTCATTCACCATACAAGGGTATTTTAAACTAATGCAATGATGCACTGAGGCCCACCAAAACTGTTAATTTTTATTCACTGTTTTTGGCAGTATAAATCATTCCATAATTGTTTATCATTTTCATTGATCATTAGAGTCCCATTTTCTGATTATCTTTTATCTGTTATTTTTTCAGATTCCAGACGATACTAATATGTCCAAATTGATGGATGATGTTATCGAAGCTTGTTGGTTAAAGGCAGAAGAAAATGACTTCGCTAAACTTCTATTCCTTCTTCAGTCTGAAAATGTTAATGTGGACTACCAAGTCAGTTTTTACTGCATTTATTTATATTTTTTTTTTTAAATTATAGATTATTTTTGTTCTTTACATACGCTCATACACACTCTCTCACACAATTCTTCAGCACATGCTGAATTTATTTCTTGGATTGGCGAGATTTTCTCTGAAACATATTTTAAGTTTCAAACAAAAATGAAAGGCTAAATGATAAATCATACATTGGTAATATTTGATTTTTAGCAGATTTTTCATTGGTAAATCAAGCTAAAAATTCCTAGCTTTTATGTTACCAACCCACTAATCTTTTATATATATATATATGAAGGTGGGTTATATAAAGTTAGTTACATGAAAGTTTAATAATATATGTATAAAAAGGGTTGATTATATAAAAGATTAGTGGGTTGGTAACATAAAAGCTAGGAATTTTTAGCTTGATTTACCAATGAAAAATCTGCTAAAAATCAAATATTACCAATGTATGATTTATCATTTAGCCTTTCATTTTTGTTTGAAACTTAAAATATGTTTCAGAGAAAATCTCGCCAATCCAAGAAATAAATTCAGCATGTGCTGAAGAATTGTGTGAGAGAGTGTGTATGAGCGTATGTAAAGAACAAAAATAATCTATAATTTAAAAAAAAAAATATAAATAAATGCAGTAAAAACTGACTTGGTAGTCCACATTAACATTTTCAGACTGAAGAAGGAATAGAAGTTTAGCGAAGTCATTTTCTTCTGCCTTTAACCAACAAGCTTCGATAACATCATCCATCAATTTGGACATATTAGTATCGTCTGGAATCTGAAAAAATAACAGATAAAAGATAATCAGAAAATGGGACTCTAATGATCAATGAAAATGATAAACAATTATGGAATGATTTATACTGCCAAAAACAGTGAATAAAAATTAACAGTTTTGGTGGGCCTCAGTGCATCATTGCATTAGTTTAAAATACCCTTGTATGGTGAATGAAACAAATTCATTCTGCTCTTGAAATTTGAAAAGGTATTCTTGTATTAAGTCAGCAGTTAAAGGGATTACTGATAAGATAAAATTGTTCAGCTTCACAAAAAGTTTCAGACCTACAAACAAACAGTCTTATGTGCAAATGGAGGTTTTTGAACATAGAGATTATTAGTAGATAATTTGTAGAGGTTCATAAGAAAACATGAGAATTACAACATTGTATTTCAACAGCCCTGAAGATGCTCATTTAAAACTGCATTTAGTCCCAAGGCTGGAATTCCTATCAGCAGTTATAGTCTCGAATCAGGTGGACATTTTTGAAGGAGATTAAATTAGATAAAGATATAATATAAAACTAAAATGATGAATAATCTTACTGAAAAAAGTGAGTTATCCGTAGAGGACAAATCAGAAGTACTACTAAGCACAGGTGAGGAGACATTATCACTGACAGCTTCTGCCCACTTGTTCAACTGAGCTGCCTGGGCCTTCTTCTTCATAAGTTCCTTTCTAAGATTTTCCATTTCTGATGTCATGTATCCAGTTCTTTTAAACAAAACATTAGAATGCATTAGATCTAAATATTATAAGTAATAGTTTTTTTTCTGTTAGTGTATTTAAATAAAAATTTAATAAATTAAGAAAGTACTTAAATAAATAAATGGATTTATGAACCTATAAATAGAAGCATATATAGATATTAGGGAAAAAGAACCATTCCAATATAAGATTGACAGCTAAGGGGTAAGAAAATATGTGAAGGGCTTTAGAAGGAGTAAAACTCTTCAATACTATTCCAATACAATACTAGGACATGGGGTATTGAATGAAATAATGAAGAGTTTATTACCAGTACAAACTCTCAGATTTAGCATAGGTTGGAGGAGTAAGTTGCAGCAAGAAGACAATTGGGCAAGTAATCAAACTTCTAATAAATTAAAAGAATAAAGACATAATTTCAGAAAAAGTGCACACACTACACATGAAGTTAACAATTCAATAAATATACCAAACTGCCAACATTGTTGAGAAAAAATGGCAATATTTTAAATGAAACATTTAGACAAAACTTTATTTGATAAATTAAACATTTATCAAACATAAATTAAGCATTTATAAACATTTTTTTTAGAAAAAATATTTCATGTAACAATTTTTTTAAAAATAATTACAAACCAATATAGAAGTGTATGAGGAGTTATGTAACATGAAAATTAAAATCCAATGAACAAGTATATAAGGATTTGCAGGTTTATGAGTGGGAAGACATAAAACATATCAATAATTTAAAACATTTAATTTAAGTTTCTGAAAAATTCTTGCAAAATATTTATAAGAGCCAAATTATTTTCAGGGAAAGCAATTACAATTTGAGATTTTCACATTTTGTAATTATGACAAAACAATCATGTTTTACCAACATGATATTCTCAATTATTAAACAATAAAAAATTTAGAGGAATATAAAAATTTGTATTTTATAAGCTAATATGAATATAAATCAAGTAATTGCAAAAATAAGACAAAGAAAATATTTTATTAATTTTTATTTTTACCACCCTTTCAAACTTTTTTTTTTTTTAAATGGAGGGATGAGCAATATAGATAAATGCCAGTCCACCCACCTCTCGGCTGAACTGGCACACAAATGCAACTTTAATGTCACAAAATTTTAATCAGAAATTAAATTAAAATATATATAATTAAGAAATCTATGAAAGAATTACTTACTGCTTTAAAATATCTTCTAAATGAAAGACTTTGACTTCATACAATTTTCCAGGCACTGTAAACAGAAAGGAACTAGAGAAAAAATAATATAAAGAATGAAATAATGGAGATAGCCATCAGCAATAGAAAATGGAGGAATTTTTCAGCCATAGAAGTTTTACAGGATCGAAAAAAAGTAACATATATCTTTTTCCCCTTCCCACCACTTATTCTTCAATTTGGATTAAACTAAGCTTTTCTTCTACATAGCAATCTATAAATATTTTTAAAATATAGAGAATTATAGGGAATGCAACTTAAGAGTGATGTTCATTTACAGAGTTTATACCTAATTTAAGCCTTGAATGATAATAGGTTTAGGCTAATGCGATTTTGAGGCAAATTTAACCAACAGATTCAGAACTTCTTTTTCCATCATAAGGATCCCCATAAATTTTCTAGGAGAAATCCAGGTTTTCAGCATTCCACTCTGTATTATAGAATCACCAGGCAGAAAGGAATGACAGGATAAAGATTTTCATGTATTCCTGAGCATGGAGCTTGGGAGTGACCATTGTATGCTATGAACATATGTCTTAATATGTTATGGACATATGAAAATGCTATGGACATATGAATATGTCTTAATTGGATAGCTGGCCATTCAGACCAAAAGGATTGCATTAAATACTGCCAACTAAACAAGGAAGTAAAGGCAGTGGACTGCTGAGAATTATTTGTGGAAAGAACCCTCAGACATATGAACAGCACCCTTTATTTTGACAGAGTCAGGGGAGTGCTGAAAACATAGAAAATCTTGAAAAGGTGGACTAGATTCAGACTAACAAGCAAGAAGAGGTGGGTACAACTTTTTAAACCTTTCTGAATGAAGATAGACCACATTTTATGGGTACATACCTCCCCAGAAGGAATTGGGAAACTATTGCATTTACTACGGAAGATTAAATGCTAGAAAAAATATAATAGTAAAAGTAAACAAAATAATAGTTAAGGTGAAGCACCTGAAATCAGGGGGAGAAAGTGATCAACATTGATAACTTGACAGTTCAGGCCAAGCAACTCTCTAATGACTTGAAGATGTGTTGTTTAACGGAAGTACAAAAGAAGGGAGATAAAATGGTTTGGTGGAACTTAAGCCCTGGCCTAATTAATGCAGCTAGGACAGCATTCTCAGGTTTAAGCATGGTGGTTGGGTAATCACATTTCCATTGACGAACTGTTTTTACAAAGGGTAATATATGTCCACAACACTCATATCTATCTAAGGAAGTAACTAACTATTAAGAAGAAAGCAGAACTGGCCCAAAAGCTAAGAAGGATGATCTGCTTATTGTTTTAATAAGGAAGGTTGACTTTTTTTACAAATTTTTATATAAAATCAAATTGGATAGAGACTGAAATAATCAGGTTAGACATTGATGGAAGTTTACGAGGCATTAGGAACAGATTAGCGAGATGTAAAGTCAATGTATCAATGTGCAAGGACCTCCGCTGTTACCACAACTTGCTTTAGATTGGAAACCGTCACCCGGCGAGTACCAGAAGAGGCAAAGGATGGCTTAGGAAAATATGATTAAAGGTAATGGAAGAAAAAACAGTAAGCGAAAATCTTTGGGAGGAAGATTGGAAAGTTCAAACCTTTTGACTGAAGCAGGCAAACCATAACAGAAATGGCATGGATGAAGGAAAGGAAATGATTACTTTACTTTACCCACAGAAAAGTAAAATACTAAAACTGCTTGATTATTAGGAATAAATGTCTTAAAATTGAGTATTAAGTGAAATACCATTATATAATTTACATATATTATAATATATTATTATTAGAAAATACCCTACCTGTTATAACAGGACAATTATTAAAATAAGCTGAAAGACTGTTGGTATCAGCAGTGGCAGACATTAATACGAGACGGAGAGTTCTGTATTTGGCAAGTGCTTCTCGCAGAACAATTAAAACAAAGTCGCTCAAGCGATCACGTTCATGGACTTCATCAACAATCAAATGAGTGACTTGAGATAAAACTGATTCTCCAGCCATCAAAGTTCGAAGAAGAACACCATTTGTACAATACATGAGGACAGTACATGGTGATACTCTGAAAAATTCAAGAATGTATGTAAGATATCTACACAAATCAAGTTTTATATTTAAAGTTTTTAGTTTTCATAATAATAAAACATTATACTTTTTAAAGAATCTTTTTAATGATTAAAGATAGCATCTATTTATCCGAGGCTAAATACATAGTCATATGAACCATGATTCGAATACAAATAAAGACATTAGTTGAAAAAGAAGTAAATTAAAACTACTTCTTTCTAGAATTAAACCTCCTTTTGGGAGAAATTTAATAAAATCTAAATCAAACATGTAAGATTTTAATCGAAATCACTGGTTGAATGTTTCTAAGCAGAAGTCTTAAGCTAATTCTATGCACATTTTTTAAAACATTAATCTATGCATAGTACTTCTTATGTACTTATGTTCACTGCTCCTAACATGTAATAATGCAAGCATCACAATTACTTCAAATAAATCATATTACAAGCTTTAAATGAATCAAGCAGTTTATGTCGGTATCATAAGGTTATCTTTAATACTATATAGATTAAAACCTCTTATGCTTGTTGTTCTCACTGGCTTGCATTTATATATTCCAATTACTCTTAATAAAATCATTCTTCAAAGAATCATAAGATAGTTTAGGCTATACAGAGCCTTTATTTTCTTCCTTTATTTTAAACCCTTCCAACAACCAAAAAGGTAAGAGGGGCTAATAGCAGTAGACGCACAACTCTCACACCAATGGAGCTGGGTAAGCTATGATTTATTGATATTATAAAATTGCCCAGGGGGGGTCGCAGTATCAGACTTGGGAGCCCGGAGATCCCATTGGCTTAGGCAACCTTTTATATCTTTTTTGGCAGAGTATTTCAAAATTTTTCAATAGATGATAAAAAACAAAATGAATATGAAACATCCATAGTAATAAATTAAATAAAGAGCTATGTAATTTTCAATAAACAAAATTTATCATTAAAATTTCAAGAAGAAATACAAACAAAGATAGCTTTTCTAAGCTATGACAAAGATAATTGCATTATCAAATTAGAGTGAAAATATATAATGAATTATATAATTTATAAGAGAAGTGAATAATTTAATCCTTCCTCTACAAATACCCAGAGAGCCTCAAGAGATCCTTCGTTAAGTTTATTTGGACCCATGGCACACTAGAGATAATACAGGTCAACAAACAGTTCCATACCATTTTTCCCATTCAATGAAGAATGGCACTTAATAAGGTATGGGTTTTATTATTGTTATTATATACTCCAAGGAGAGGAAAAAATATTTATTGCATAAATATAATTTCTAACAACTTACTTGCCCTCAAGTCGAATTTGAAAGCCTACCGACTGCCCGACTTTTTCACCTCTTTCAGTGGCAACCCTTTCAGCAACAGAAACAGCTGATATTCTTCTGGGTTGAGAACATATTATTCTACATGGTCGGCCAGTTTTTTCATGCCAATCTAAAATAAACTGAGGAACCTGAAAATAATAATCAAAATAATTGTTAACTAAAATAATTATTAATAGACTAACTACAATATATAAATATGCCCAATTTTTTTATTTTGCAAGTTTATGGAGATTTATAGTATCAGATAAGAGAAAAAGCTGATCAAGAACCTCAACTGTTAAGAATAAAAGTGCAGGTTTTTGACCTGTTTATTTCATCCATCTGATAATATATACTTTCCAGCAATTTTTATAACTTTAAAAACAATTGTTTCATTTTCAATCAGATTGCCTCAACCTAAAACCATCAGATTAGTGATAGGTTTAAGTGCATTTGTGATAAGAGATAACTACACATGGGACTAAAGATTGCTATCTGTGTAATGAATTAGAGTATGTTTAAAATTCAAGAAGCTTCAAACACCAACACATTTTCAATTATTTATTTTCTTTAATTTTACAAACTTTAAATAATGAAGGAGTCATTTATGAGAGTAGCATTTGTAACATGGTTAGGTAATAGCTTTTATAAAGATGGTAATAGTTTTAGACCATAAATATGAGGAATAGCTTTTCTTTGAACATATTCATTCACTAACTCATTTTCCATTAAATTTAGGAAGGTCTGACATACCTTGATGTGCTGAGAAGAGGAACAAAAGAGGGTTAATTATCCTGTTTTTTACCTACATCGCCAAATAAATTTATCTATTTCAATACCTATTTCTCCTTGACAGATTAACAACTAAATAAGATCCACAGTATACTCTCTTTACTAGGGGCCTCCTTAGTATAAAATTATAAGTCCTTGCATAGGGGCGCCGGGATAGCTCAGGGGATCCGTACGGGTCTCGCAATCCTGATGCCGCGGGTTCAAATCCCGCCCAGGTCAATCTTTTATTTATAATATAGAAGCTTGTCCTGAGCCATGGGTGTTTAAAAAGGGTGGCAACCTGTAGATAGCCCCTCCCTCCAATGACCCTTAGTGGTTGCAAGGGAGGCTAACCCAGAAAAAAAAAAAAAAAAAAAAAGTCCTTGCATAACATCTCCATCTCATCAAAAAATATTGGTTTTAACTATTTTTCAATATGCTTATTTATTTGTATTTCAAATTTACATTTAAGGCTCTTCATGGGAAACTAAATAAGTTTTTTGAATATAACCTCCACACTAATAGTATCCTAACCATTTTTGAGTTATTTAAGACTATTACTATGTTACTGCCAATGATTCACTTCCATGGCTTTTCCACCATCAAACAGTTCAAGGTATTGACATTCATTTTTACAGGCCATATAGGGGAAAAAAATTGAAGTAAACAATTATTTGAGATGATAAACTCAAGAAATCCATTTGGTATTTCCACTCATTATTCCAGGTTCCTGTTGAAGGAATTTTTTCCGATTACATTAATTTCTCTAATTTATGTAGTTGAATAGAAGAAATGATAAGATTTAAAAAAGAATTATTGACTGGAAAACATTTTAATGTAATATGGAATAGAACTTACCTGAGTTGTTTTACCAGAACCAGTTTCCCCAGAAATAACAGTAACTTGATTTTCAGCAACAGTTTGAACAATGGTTTCCTGCAGGGATGCAACTGGGAGAGAAAGTCTAAATTGAGCAAAAGCTTTTGTACTGGGAGGAGTCGGAACTTGTGAGGATCCAGTAGTCATTCGTCCTAAGGCTCGAGTATTTTCTTTAACTAAAAATATAAGCAGACACAAACAAATGAGAATTTTTACTCATTTTTTAATGTTGTACAAGGACCACTTAACTATCAGTTACATCTCTGAAAGCTAATTTACATTTCTTGACAATAAAAGTTATGAAACCTGTAGGATGAGCATAATTGCTTTTTTTTTTCAAGGAACCTTCTTGTGAACATACCTTCTAACTCTTTAAACGCAGATCTCCCAAAAATGATGAAGATTATGAAACCCAAGATAATTTAAAAGGGAAAATCCTTAGGATCTCAAAACATATTTCTAAAAGCACTTTTGAAGATATTATTTAAAACAAGCATAAATACATGGTAAAATAAGTGTAATAACCATGCAGCTTCATTTTAATTTTCCATAAAATTATACATAAATATAAAATATTGACTAGCCAAGAATGTTATAGTGAGCTTATTTTATAGAAATGAATTAAGAGCAATTAAATATTCTTCAGTAAAAACAATACAAATTTCAACGTATTGTTACCTGTAAAATCTACAGAACTAATAGAATTTATTAAAAATACAGCTAAGCTGATTCAGACAAACCTAAAGATGTTTGTTAAAGAAAGGTTATCTTAGTTAATGGATAGTGGGATTCAGATCTGAAACCTTACGATTCTGGAAACTTTGACATTTTCCAAAACTAATAAATAAATAATTTCCAATAGATTTTATTTTGAATGTATTTAATATGGATGTATAAAACATTAAAGTGTCAGTCATGAAGTAATTTCAACAAAAAATTAATAAAAATTTTAACAAAAAAATTGAATAAATAAAATAATAAAAACAACTGACAATAGAAATTTCACAATTTATATGATTTGACAACTTGAAATTTTCCAAGGGCGCATAGGACCATGGTATGAGTAACCATTAAAACACAGTAACCTCTTTGCCTAATAGCAGTAATTTTACTCAATTTCTCAAACAAGTACTTATTATATGTAATATAAAATAGATATGTCTATATATTTCGTAATTGCATGATTTATAGCTGGAGAATGAATTAAAGAAATAAAAAAATGTTATATAAAATGAACTATTGTCTAGGTCACTGAATTTAAATCAACAAGGTAATGGTGAAGTGGCTAAACATATAAATATAATCTATCTAACAATTTTCATCTTCAGGATTTGTGTACCTATTGGGTGTACTTGACAGATATTAAGGCTACTCAAGAGCATATTTAAGTAAAAGAGCTCAAAATAAATGTTTTAACACAGAATTTGAAAGGACCTACTGAAACTATTGAAAGAATAAACTTACCTTCTTGATAGAGATCCTTGTTTCTCTCAGAAGGGGGTAAGCAGTCTTGCCTTTCCCTGGTAGTAACAGGGTGTTTAGTTAGCATAGTCACTAACAATGTTCTTGAAGTGGGTGTCAGACTCATTGTTGCATCCTTTTCCATAATAGCTGATGCTTCTCTTTTATAAATAGTGAGATAACGGCCACTTCCTTTCCTACAGAGAAATAACATAAGAAGCAAAGACAAATGAATAGATGAAGTAGAAACAAATGAATAGCTCAGTAGTCTAATAAATGAACTATGCAATACACACCCCCTACTTTTAGATTTCAGGCCAAATTTTCGAGCCTCCACATGAATATAAGCCCTTTCTTTGGCTGTAAAAGAACTTGGGTACTCCCATTCTGAAAAAAAAAAAAAAAAAAAAAAAAAAGAATATAAATGATGTGTAAGGTGGTAATAAGGTTTTACAGTTTTAATGGAAAGATTAATAAAAACCTTTCAGTTCTTCTGAATTAAGGAACTTTTTAATAGTGATGTCAACGCAAATTCTCACTGCTTCGCCAACTGGAGGGACTTGCTGATTTTTCTTTCTTCGGGGCGGCATTTTGAATGTTTAAATGTAATACAAAACAGAAAAGTCTAAATATACGGAAGGTTCCTCAAGGAATCGATGGAAAATAATCGATTTAACTACACGTCACTTTTATTTGTCAGTAGGTTAAAATTCACAGTAGAAAGATGTATTTAAAAGAAAGCTGAATAGTACATTGATTTAATGAGACATTTAACAACAAATATAGCAAAATAAAAACCTCATTAATGCGATTTATTCATAGCACTAAAACTATATAATGGTAGCAGGACTTTCAATATAAAAATGTAAATGAAAATTGAAATTTTAATCCCATAGATATAATTCTTTAGTGTCAATACTTATTACTTAATTTAATTTCAGTACGTTTCCGCTAAGCAAATGAAGCCCTATTGTTATACATAGGCTTTGAGAAGAAAATCATCCTTGAAGTAAGTTTTTGGGCGGGAACGTCCAGTCACTGAAAGTTCAAAAAACTAGAGGAAAAAAGTCTGTGCTCCAAAACAACGAACGAATAGATGTGACGTTTAATGATAATAATGTGAATCGTAGTTTTCCCCCATTATCAGAAGAAAGCTCAATTTACACTGCACCTGATGCAAGTGATGTACAAGGACATTTGAGATGAAGCTATAAGCGTTTTCCATAAACTATTTTTTTTTTTTTTAATGTAAGTTAAATGAAGAATAAATTTCATAAATCATGGTCCGTGTACATCAGTGGCATAACATATGGGATATTTTGTTCAATAATTTGTTATTTGCTTTCCGGACTTAGCAGAGCCTATTTGACCAGTAACACTTTCAAGCTCTATGGTGATGGGCAACAGACCTGTTCAGTTTCTTTTTTTAGGATTGTCACAGGAATGAGTCTCTCGACACTGTCATACAAAATGTAGACGTATTGACTCAATTTCACCTGGACTAAGGATTGTTATATTTAATCTTCAAGACCCTTCTTCTTCAGTTGACTCCTAGTTGTAGGCCATCACAACCCTAAGTAGTGTATATCTGTCGATACTCAAAAGACTACAGTCTGAAGTTTTTTTTTTTTCAGTAGTTGAAGAAGTGTGCTGCTGCATATACAATGGCGTCCTCGTGAGGCATAGGCAAATTGACGTCCAAACCGTCCATTTCATGGGTTAGTACTGCGGTTATCCCGGTTGATGAGGCATCAGTTGTGATAATAACTTGTTTTGTAGGGCCAAACGGAATCAGCACTTTGTCTAAGCATAATTTAGTTTTGAGATCCAGGAAGGAGGCATCAGCAGATGTACTATTGTACAATTATTATTACCTCATGGTGTTGAATGTTGTACTATGTGACTTGACATCTCGATCAGGGTCGCTCTGTCAATTTAAGTAACTCAGTCTAAGGGAGTATAAATGTTGATAAAGGCAGCTCTCCGTATTTCATTGTGGTCCGAGTCCTTTCTACGGTCTACTTTTGGGTTTTGGTATATTCATTCAATAATTGAGTATTCTAGCAATAATTATTTGCAATTATTATTTTAAAGAAAGAAGTATAAACCACAGGGGGTGTGTTGTCCATGTCCGTACTGCTTTGCTATCACACATATTTAGTAGTTGGAGGTTGGTTTTCCGTCGAGTATTATGTTGAAGAAATTAGTCTGGGCTCTGGCCAGGATCAGAAAAATAAAATACTCTAAATTGTTGGGTAATTATTTTATTATTACCGATGTTTCGACTTGTAAGTCATCATCAGGGCGATAGTCACGTCTGGAGAGATCTACGAGGAAGGTTTTTTGGTCAATTCTCAGAGAGCAGCACTAAGCTGCTCAGTTTAGTAATACTGACTCCGGGAAAAAATCCCGTTTTCACAAGGAATTTTTTCTGAATCCCCTGTTTAATTTCTTCTTTTCCCCAGCTAACCGTAGGATATTTACAATATTAAATTATTTTAAAAATTTAACAATGATTTCCTTGGGGGAAATTCGCATAAAAAATAAAAGAAGAAAGTCCGTCACGCAGAATCAGTATAAACTTTTTTTTTTCTTCAATAAATCTATTTATAACATTCTGTTATTAATATCTTGTAATTTGATGGCATAGAGAAATTATAATAGAAAAAAAAAAATAAGTGAACATCACTGTGCACGGAGAAGGCCCCCATCGACCCCACTCCTAAAGTATAAAATAAACAGGTACCTCATGATCGCTAATGGTTGGACAGTTTGCAATAGAATGCCTAAGACTGAAATTGATTTCAATATTTTAGAATATAAAGGGGACACAGAAAAATTCTTAATTATTTTCCTTAACATGCGCTTTTTGTAAAAAATAATAATTACAGTAAAATAATTAGATTACCATATTATTTTTTTAAATTTCATTCACGGCCGTGATATCGCCATCTACCCCCACCCCCTCGGGGCTGAGTTGCAAGACACTTGACCTAGAAATGGAGGATTAGCTGGACTGAGGCTGAAGGAGCAACAGCTGTCAGCCTTGATAAGCTGATAGTGCGGGGTTTAATCAGTGTTTTCAGTATTTATGGAATGATTGCGTGAAAAATGCTCACTTCTTGCTAGTGTTTGTTGAAATGAAATATATTCTTCTTTCACTAGAATAAAATGTTGTTTCTTGCTCTCAGTTTAACTGAGGATATTGTATTTATTTTAAATTACAAAAAAATTAAGGTATTAAAGATTCTTTTTTAATTTTTTTTTAGTTATACCTATTAAAAAAAATTACAACTTAATGCATTCTCAGTATGAATAACTTTAATTCCAGTATAAATAATTTTAAATTAAAACATGACAAGATATGGACAAGTCTGAGACTAATTCTGCTGCAGAATCTGTTGATTCGGAATATGATGATGATTTAGCTATAGAAGTAGAAGTTCCTTCTCCTGTTTTACCTCATCAGAGCAATAATAACAAGGGTTTTGATTTTAGGTAGTGTTAAACAACTGAAATTATTTTTTTATTATAATTTTAATTAAATATTTTAAACATTAATAATACTGTTATTTATTGATAATTTTATTCAATTTTAGCTGGGTTCATCGTCCCCCTACAAAATTTAAATCCCCTCAAAGAAGAGTATTTATTCCAGGACAAGATATTGAACTCAGTATAATAGATTATGAAAGGAGTGTTACTACCCATATCATTCATCCCAATTTGTGAGTAGTAAATTTTACTATTTTGCTTATTTTCATATATTCATCCACTGTTTCATTTGTTTCTGTTTAGATCTTCCATATTTTTTTGTACTTAAATATTGAGAATAAATAAACAATATGATCATGGTATAATATTAATTATAATTACTTTAAAACATGTGTTCTAGCATCACTAGCATTTACACTTAAAAAAAAAATAACCTTATGAGGAACAAGTTATTGAAACCTAATTAATATATGAATTAAATATAGTGTCTTTATTTTTATAATGATGTTGAATTTATGAAAAAGAGACTGTCAAACCAATATATTTATTCATACAAACTTCATTGTATAAGTGAGCTTATTCTTTTATGAAAAAAAAGGCTTCTTTTATGAGGAAAAAAGGCTTCTTTTATGAGGAAAAAAGGCTTCTTTTTAAAATAAAATTATTTTCATTTAATAAACTCTTTCAATTTTGATACATTATTTTGGTATTCAAACCATATATAACAAATATTAGTTGCATATAGTTGTGAATAGCAATAATCATAAGTAAAATCACATCATGAGCCTCATTAAGTGGCTGTTGTCTTCTCTGTTACTTTCTCTTTCTCCAAATAGAAGTGCCACTTCTTTAGCTATAACTTTATTGCAATTTAGGTAATAATGAACTATTATTGTAAGATTTAAAGTATAAAATAAATTCCTGGCCTAATCAATAGTTTACTTTAAAAAAAATATTATGTAAAAATTATAATATTCTTATGAGTTAACCATTCACCTGATTTAAATTTATTTTAATTTAAATTATAATATACTATCATTGTAAAAACATTTAATGTGAGTTAAAATCTTTTGCGTAATTAATATGTAATCAAGTTTTCTTCTGAATGTAATCTCATATCTTCTTCTGAAGAATTCATCCACTGATACAATCTCAACTATAAATCTTTAGCTCATTATTATTCTCTAAAATCATTATTTTTTCTTTTATTGCTACGCTCTTTGTATGCTTAATGTATAAATAATGTTTTTTAATGTTTAATACATTTTTCATATTATATCTCAATTAAGAAAAGTTTATACAATAAAAGTTGATACATTTTTTTATAGGGAGTACATTAAACATATTTGTTTTCAATCATTATCAGAAAAAATCCTCATATATTAAACCCATATTCAGAGGTTTCCAAGTATTTTGCAGTAACTGTTATACTGCCTTCACAGCAGAATGCATTGTGATTAGTCTATGTTTATATCTTGTAATATGAAGTTTAGATTTATGTTTTAGCTTTGGCAGAAGGTAAAAAAAAATATATAGAAATACTATTATTTTATTTAAAACTCTATTAGTTTTATGTCAAGTCCGATGCCTCTTCAATAGCTTAATATATCATTAATTAAAATAAATAAAAGTATTTACAGATTCAAATTGCAACCACTAAGGCTTCGTCTAGTAGAGGAGGATAGAAAGTTTTTTATGTAATCAAGCTGAAGAGTGTAATCATTTACCTAATAATAGATGCTAAGCTCTAATGATCACTGGCAGTCGATGAGCACTTAAACAAAAAAACAAAAAAATTGTTATTGTCAGAGAACAGATTAATTTTTTTGTAAATTAATTTTTTTTAAATACTAACTATTAATGTACTTTCTCTTCTATTTCTTATTTACTTTTTTTCTTCTATTTTTTATGACAAGGATTTTTTCTTAAATTTTATGTAAGATGTATAAGTTTTCTTATATGATATTGTCAGTGGCAAATAATATTTTATCATTTCTGTTTTCTATATTTTTCTAAAGCCACATTATTCTCATTAAATTTTTGAAGAAGATTCACCTATGTATATCACAAGTTTTGTAATTTATTTGGTTTACATTATTCTTAGTCTTTTTTTATGAAATTTGTTCCTTAATTTTCCTAAAGAGTTTTTAACTTTACAATTATATTTCATGGCAACTTTTCCTATTTCTTTGAATTACTCATTATATTATTTGAGATAATTGGCGGATTATAAAAAAGGAGAAAAGTTAAATCAGTTCTAAAATTCTTTCTCTAGTTTTTGTATTATCTATTTCATGTTCCTGTTCATTTATATATATATATATGATCTATCCCACTGCCAGGAATCAATNTTTTATTTTATTTATTCAATTTTTTAGTAAGAAATAATCGATTTTAGTTTGTATTATTTCATTTGCATTCCCTATTTCTCCTATATCAGTCTCTTTATCCTTTCTTTTATATTTTTTAATAAGTTTGGGGTCATCTCTTCTTTCTTATTGTCAACTTTCACAACCTTTGAACGTCCTCCTTTTATAATATTATCAAAAAGTTATATTTTTCATTTTCTGCCTTAGCTTGAATCATCATGTTTATTTTTAAAAATAATCCTTCGCTCAAAAAATTTTTTCAAAATTTAAAAGTATCTGGGTCAAATTTATCTTTTATTGTTTTCTCCTGCTTTTTATAGTACATTTTCTTGTTCTTTTCGTTTCTTTTGTATGATAGCATCAGGAAAATAACGTATTTAACTTTATAGCTTTAATGCATTTTTTCAAATTAACTTTTTTAATCTATCAGTTTCAAATCTTTTAATCTATCAGTTTAAAAAAATTGGTACATCTTTCTTAGAAATTATAACTGTTTTATTTGTTTTGTCTGTTTCTGTAATACAGATTTCAGGATTATCTTTTAAATGTTCTTTAGTTATAATCTCTTTTCATTTTCTCAACAAGTTTTATATTAAGATCATATTATTACTGAGACTCAGCTGGACCTTAGTGATTTATACCTAAATTTCGGAATATTATTAACTATGGATGCCAATAATAAATCATTCATTGCAATCATTATTGTAAGTGTATTTATATTCCACACTCCCCTCTTTTTGTACTATAAAAAACACTTATCATAATGTGAGATTCATGCTCCATCACGATCTATTTTTAATTGTATTTTTTTTTTTTTTTTTGGGTGGGTGCTAACATCCTTATATTTTGTTTGAAAAATAATGAATTTCTCAAGAATTTCAAGATAGAAAAAATTTACCGTAATATATTTATCTTTTAAAACGTTTATTATTCTCAACATATTTGTCAGCTCTTACTTACTGCATCTCAGCACCTATAGATAGTGCTTGTGCTTAGCTGTCTTATTAATTTTTATTGACAGCTATTTTAGATTAGCAGATTTTTAGATAAGTCAATTTCTCTTCATCCAAACTTTGTATGTACTATGTACATTTGTAGCTTATCAAATTGTGTAGTTTATTGCTAAAACTAAACACTTTATTGACAAAATGTTTTGTGAATCGTGAAAATGTTTATTGACTAAAAATTTTTGTGAGAAAAAAATAATGAGCTGATTATGTTATCAGTGAATGATTTTGAAATTATACTCATCTGCTTGTAAATTCAGACTTTGCTATTTCATGATATACAAGTTATAAATAATTTTCAGATACACGATCCAGCTCAAACATGGAGATTTCGTTTGGACAGTAAAAAAACGCTATAGCCAAATAAATAATCTTCACCAGCAGCTTCGCTTATTTAGGTACAGTTACTGTTTAGATAAACTAGTTCATTGTTATCTTTAGTAATGATTTTGTTTTTTCATATTTGGCTTTGAAGTTAAATATATATTTTGTTATTTATTAGAGAATTGATTAATAAATAGAGTAAACTGTATAAAAATAGGCTTTAATTGGATTTAGCTTCATTGGAAGAACCATCATCTGAACATTTTTTTTTATACAGATATTGTCCTTTAATATAAATTTTCTTCAAATGAATTAAAAGATCATTGAACCTTTTCTATGAAAATTAATTTCAAATTAATTGTATTTGATCTATACAAAATTCATATCCGTGTGTTCTTTTCTTCCTATTTTCTTCCATAGCACTCCAAGCACTCTCCAATGACCCACCCACTCATTAGCTTGTAAGTGAGCCTACCCAGGCTTCCCCTTAAGGAGTAGGTATTATTATCGGAGTGGGGGAGAGTAGATTCTTATAAAGCTCTAATTTTCTATTCTGCAACAAGTAAAAAATATAATTAAATAAAAACTTATGAGAAATTTATATGTGTATCTTTACTGATTAATTCATTTCAAGCTATTTTTTTATACATTTAATTTAAGAACCAAAACAATAACACTAAATTGCTAACTAACACTAAATATATTTTTTCGGCAGAGCTAGTTTGAATATTCCTATACCAACTAAATCTCATAGAGAAAGAAGAAATAGTTTTAAACATGATGCTCATAAAAATAAAGTTAAAATCAAGCCTAGAAATTTTAAGAAGATGCCCAGGTAATAAATATGTATCTTTTAGTATATTATGTGTATAAGTGTGTAGGCATGTAGTCATTGCTTATAGACACCCCCCCCCTTTTTTTTATTCAGATTTCCTTCAAAACCAGAAGCATTAGTTCCATTTGAGAGTTTGGGCCATCGGATTCAACAAATTGAAGAATATCTTATAAATTTGCTGAAAATCAACATTTATAGAAATCACTATGAATTGGTATGTTTGGCATGTTATACTTATATAATACTAATGGTACTCATATCACTTGTATCACAAATTAGAGACTTAGTTAATTTTTTTTATTAAATTGTCTTCTTCATTCTGAATTGTTATACTAACTTTCTGTTTTAAAACTGTAATATTTTAAGTATATTTTATTCAATCCTAAGAAATATGAATTTAATTGACCCTGTAAATAGGGACTAATTATCAATATTTGGTAAATATTCTATTATATTTACTTATTTTATTTAAAACTTATTGTAAATATTTTATTAACAATATTTTTAATAGTGAAATAATCATACAAATTTAAAATTGTTGCAAAAATTAAGAAATTATGTGATAGTCTCTATGTTCTATGAGGAAATTCACTAGAAGAGTATAGATAAAAATGAAATGCAAATTAAATGTGGTGAGGGAATTTTCTTTTATATTTCATTTAAAAAAAATCTATTGAAAATCAATTTGTTGGGTATCAAGAAAATTAAATATTAAGCAAGTAAATAAATAAAGCTAAAATTTCTAGTTTAGATTACTTCCATAATAATGAGTTAATTTCTGTTAAATATTATAATGATATAATTTCTGTATCAAAAAGAGTTGACAAATATGTTTCTATTATAATCCTTAAATAAATAAATTCAAATTATTTATTGTTAATGTCTTCTAATAGTCTTGATTCCTGTATAGATAATTCTCAAATGGGATTTTCTTTGATATTAAGCGAAGATGGATTCTCGTACAATGGACAATGTTTTTATATAATTGAAGTAAATGTAACTTGAAAGATATGAACAGAAAATTAGATGTCAACTTACTACTTAATTTTTCAAAAAGTCTATATAATTGTTATATAATTTCTTGCTGAAAGGTGAATAGTAAAAAAATAAGAATAATAACTTTATTACTCTACTCATTTCACATTCATGGATGTCTCTTCAGGAGTAAACTACTTACAAATAAGAACTTTCTGCTATGAAACTGTGCCAAAGCTGAGTAGCTTTTTCAGTGGTTCATTTATGTCAAGTCCATTATAGCCTTGTATGCCTAGTGATCAATAGCACCAAACTGTTCACATGAAAAAAAAAAAGGCTACATTTTTAAGTCACTTTTAAGTTATTGCAAATGTGGTTAAGTTACATAAGAAATATAATATAATACTAACCACTTAAATTTCAAACAATTTCATTGTGAAAAACTTTTTCACCTGATTTTAATGTTTTCATAGTTTTTCTAATTCTGTTTACACGTTAATCTACTTAATCAAATAGAAAAACATTTGATATTATTTTTGTAATTATAGTATAGTATACAAATACTATTAAATCCAATTTATAAATGTTTATATAAAATATATAATGTACAGAATAAACTAAACACCTATTTGATATTTCTTAAATATCATGTTTAACTGGGTGAAGATATATTAAGTGTTTGCTACTCTTTCCCTTTATTGAAATTATTATTTTATATAAACATTTATTTATAGGAATGGAAAAATCATATTTTATAAATGTATGCTAATGAAAATATAATCTTCAGGCCAATTTTTTTGAAGTCAGCCATCTTTCTTTCATTTATGATCTTGGGGACAAAGGAAAGGAAGGAATGGTACAGAAGAGAACAAGGAGTTTACATCCTGGAGCTAGTGGTTGGAATTTTCTTGGTTGTTTAAATGGAGGTTGTTGTGTGAGGTTAGCATTATTATTATTTATTTAAAATAAATTTTTGATTTTTATATACCAATATTAGTGAAAAATAACTTCTCCAAATACACTTCTTTAATACTTCAAAATATTTTATTAAGGGTTTGAAAAGATTCACTGCTCATTTTCGTTTAATCTTCCAATCACTCTCAGGAAAAGTTTGTTTCGATAGTTTTTGGGAATTATAAAATTAACAACTTCTGTTAGTTACATAACTAATAAAGGAAATAGTCCCTTCTTCTCATTTTTATCTGATTCCAACCACTTTCAAATTTTTTTTCTTTTTATTCCTACATCCAATTTTGAACAATTTTCTTTTGATTTAGATCATTTGTTACATAGTTACATTATATTAAATAATGAACGTCAACTAAACAAATAAGAATTATGAGCACTAGAATATATATTTAGATGAGCGAGTGCACGGTTTGTTCATGTGTATGCATTTGTATATCAATATGAATGACTTTTATTTTCAACTTGTGCAAGGCAGGATACTTTTAAAGATATGATATATTTATAGGAATTTGAAATGCTTTATATTTGAAGAAATATTTTGAGATATGATGACGTATCTTGAAGTTAATAAATTTTATGCTTGGCACAAATTTTATTCTCCACCAAAATTCAAACAGTTGTTATAAAAAATAATGTTGGGAAACCAAGTTAAATAAGCTATCAAAACAACACCAGTTTTCCATATTTGGGATGTGAATAACATGCAACTACAATTTTGAGTCAGGAAAATTTTGCTTATTACTTGATGACTTGAAATTTTTCCATAAAAAGGGATTGAATTTCACAAAGAATTTTACCAATTAAAATAGACTTTTCTTTTCTTGATCAAAGGACATGAGTTAACAGAGAACTAGAAGGTAAGAAAGAAATATGAAGAGAGGATTGTTGGGAATTTGGTCATGGTAGTTAAACAATTAAAAACTAATTTGTAACCAAAATAGTTTTTATTTATATAATACAATATTCAACTACCATAACCGAATTCCTGACAATTCTCTTTTTATAGAACTTGACGGTCAACAATTTATTCTATATAGAAAGAAATATTTTTTAAAACTTTATTATCAAAAATTTAAATGTAAATCTATTTGAATAACCAAAGAATAGGTGGGCTTAAAGTAAGCTTTCATTTTAAAGAGGTTCTAAGGTATCATACTTCTTGAATGACTTAGGTTAATCCCTTAATTATCTTGGTTAGAGCATTTTGAAGCTGTAATGGTCATTCATAACTATATATTAAATTAATTTTTTCTCCATCTTATTCACCCTCTTTTTATGAAAGCCCTGTAGAACATGGCATTGTTTATAATAAATAATTTGACTGCAATAAATGTAGACCAGGGGGGGGGGGATTATTACCATTAGTCCTTGGCAAGCACCCTTCCTGTCTAGAGTATGCAGTATGCACCTTCATTTATATTATTTTTCTTTGGCATTATTTTATTTTTTTCTCTTTTCATTTTGAAGCATTTAACTCTAGTTGTACATTCAATAATCTTTGAAAGGTTGTTAACTAAACTAACAAATAAAAAAAAATCAGTGCCCTATTCTTTCCGATTCAATGTGCTTCTGAGAGTTTCTTTTCAAAGGCATCTATTACTCTCTTATTGTTTTCATATATAGTCATGCAATATATGATTCCACAACAATTCAAGCAGCCTAAGATTGATTTAACTCAATATTTTAAGGCAGAACATTGCTGATTGTTGACACTAGCAAAATACCTCTACTCCGGTAAGAAGCAGGATCTCCTCGGTGATGTACAGTCATAGTACAAGGGTTGTCTGGCAGTTTCAGTGCCCTGTTGGTGGGAAACCCCCAGCAAGGGTCCGATATACCAGAGACAGGTATTTCGTGGTTGGACAGGTCCAGCTGAATTGAGAGCAGTAGGCTTATTAATTAATTATTAATCGGCTTTCCTTAAATCACATTATTATTATTCCTCAGCAAATTGATGCCTGACAGATTTCTAGTAATAGACAGAGGAACTGTTTCATGGACATCCTAGTACAGTATTTTATCTTTGTACAAACATGAACTTTAAAATTCTCTTGCATAAACTAGACAAATATGAGCAAGTACACGCTTTACTGCCATCTAATTGAGTCAGTGGACCAGCCAAGGGATTATGAATGGAAAATATCACACTTGTACCTTTTCACCTTAAGAAATGGAACTATGGCATAGGATTCCAGGGAATTGGTTGAATTGAAGGGTAAATTCTTCATTTACTATAATATGAACTTTCCTGCTGTTAGTGAGGTGAGTCTTTCTATGAGGACTTTGAAAGAACCTATTATAGATGCTAATAAATTAAAGTTGTCTTAGGAGACATAAATGCAAAGATTGGGAGAGAAGTAATTTTTGTAACCACAATTTCACTTTATAGCTTACATGAAGAGGACAATAGCAATCGGTCGGGAGGGTCGTCTCAGCAACTTTGCTACCTTTGAGGGACTAGTCATTGTAAGTATAGTATTCCCTGGGTGCCACATTAGGCATGATAGATCACTTACTAATCTCTGCTCCCCATAAATAAAACTAAATATTATATTATTTTGAGGAGGTATCTCCATTTATTTGTTGCCTAATGACTTCTCAATTTTTTCCCATTTTTTTTTTTCAATTTTTTTTATTTTAAGTTTATAAAAACATGAATCCTTAAAAAAGGATATAGAATCAGATCTAATGGGTTTTTTTCTATTTGAATAGTGAAATACTTTCTTTGTTAAAATGAGTAATAATAACTTGGCATTATATTTTTTATTTCTACCTATTATTAATATATTATTAACTTTTTATTGCCCTACGTAAACTATTGAGTGTGATTTTTTATAACTACAAAATTTAAAATTTTAGAATTTGTCTTGTTTTATTAGTGTAATGGGGAAATAGTGTAAAGAATAAAAGAAAGTGAAAATCATTCTAGATTTTTGAAATGTAATGTATTTAACATGTTTTAAAAATTTAAGATAATAAACTATTGTTAAAAATTAAATTAATTAAAAAAAAAATTAAATTGATACTGTCACGANATTTCATCTTCCGGGTTGGACCGAGTCAAATTGGTGTTATTTGCCGAGCTTTCGCACATCATGTGATGGCTTCTTCAGGGCTGAAAAGAGAATGAGAGTTGTAAAAGCTCTTTTACAACTCTCATTCTCTTTTCAGCCCTGAAGAAGCCATCACATGATGTGCGAATGCTCGGCAAATAACACCAATTTGACACGGTCCAACCCGGAAGAAGAAAGGGTAAATACTTCTGAGGATCGTCGAAGCCTACGTGAAGATCTAATACAATATTTTATTATCACTCGTACCTTTCTTTTTAATAATTTTCTTAGCTCTTCTTCCTTGGTTCTTAAACCATAATATTCATAATACATTTTTTTTTACAATACACAGGTGCAACTTTATTTGTGGTGATATCTGTGGCTCTTGGAGGACTAGATGGCTGATTGTGAAAGATAATTTTATTGCTTATATTCGCCCAGCAGATGGTCTTGTAAAAGCTGTTATCCTCTTTGATTCTGCCTTTGAAGTCTCTTCTGGAATTTTCCCTACTAATGTTCTCCTTATCACTAACTTGTCTAGGTAATGAAGGGGCTTCTTCATGGTTTAACTTAATTACAGGTATCACTTAAGGATTTATTTTTTCATGTTAAATATCTTGAATGACATGAATTGATATAATGTATAATGATATAAGTGGTCTTTGTTTATTCATAGAGATTTTCTCAATCATTTGTTTTTACAAATAATTTATTCTCATTATTGACTTTTAATGTGAAGAATTATTTATCATTTTAAATATAAATTTTAAGCAATGAATCATTAGTTCAAGAAAAAATAAATACAAGGGAATAGAATAACAAATATATCTGTCTCAGCCAGGGCACGCACCTGGATCTCCTGCAATTCGGGCTAGCGCATTGGCCAATCTCACCACCGAGACTAGCCGGATAACTTATTAAATTCCCCCTGGCTGAGACAGATAGATTTTTTAATCTATTCCCTTGCATTTATTGATTACAATTTATGTGGAATTAAATACCCCAACAAAACAATATCTATTAGTTCAAAAAGGTTTAAAATCAGACAGAAGTGACCCAGGAACCACATTTAGATTTCTACACATTCATTCCCTTTCTTTCGATCACTTTGTGTATTAATTCAAAGAATGAGATTGAATTTAGTTCAAAAAGGTTTAAAATCTCATAGAGTATGCCATGTAGATAATGGAAAATATTTTAGATCTGGATCCTATATAAATTATTTTTCTGATAATATATTTTTTGCAAAGCTTTCTTAATAATAGGATTTACCAACACTTGTGCTACCCATCAAACCACATCAACTGTGGTATTATTACTAACCAGCAATAGTTATTTCATTTTGTATTTTACAAATATTTTTAAAACTTCATTTGTGACAGATATACAGTAGAACCTCCATATATCAAATTTCAAGGTACCAGTAAAAAAATTCGATATGTAGAAATTTTGATATATGGAAACACATGAATGTATGTACATTTTTAGTTGACAAGGTTAATTTTTATCACATTGATAGGGTTTTTGCACCTCATGTTGATAATAAAGGAACAGAGGGATGTGGTGTTGTATGTGTAACTAATATACAAATTTGGTTCATTTTATTTTTTTTAAATGAAATACAACAAATGAATGTATGTACGTGTGTATATGTATTCATATGAACGTACAAATGGCTTAGTAATGTTTAATTAGGAATTTACTAACATGGGTACATAATAAAAATTGCATTACCTCAAAGAGTTACATATTCTTAAAGTAAGATCTTATGTCTGTTTGTACAATACATTTAGATGCTTTATCGTAAAAATGTTCGCACATTTAGCCTGGAAAATATCTCATCTGGAACATGATCTATGAACTGTAAGTCCCGATGATTAGTATTAAAAGCTGACAATATTTCGTGTTTTGATGGTCTTGCAGGTTCTTCCTCTTCGAGCTGATTATCAGTTTCCTCTTCTTCCGTTTGCTCACTATGGCTAAAATGTCATCGTCAGTAGGGTATTCGGCTACAACAACTTTATCCCCAATCTGAAGAAATTGATTGAATATTTTATTTTTTATTGTAGTGGTGGTGAGATCATTTTGCCAAACCTTTGCAAGCTCTGCTATGCTTGTTCTCAGATCTATAGTGGTTGAAGTGGGTTTTTCAGTCTCCAGGGCCCATAATATTCTTCTCAAAATCCTCTTTCTGTAGTGAACCTTTAAATTCTTAATTATACCCGGGTCCTTGGGATTTTTGAGGTAGTGTTTGGTGGCAGGAAAATTAAATTTATGTTGGACAATTTTGACGACACATTAGGGTGAGCTGGACAATTGTCAATAATCATTACAATTTCTTTCTTCTCTGTTTTTTTATTTTTTTGTTTAGGCTTGATAACCACTCTTAAAAAATGTCACCAGTCATCCAGGCTTTCTTATTAAAACTGTAATCGACTTCTAAGGATTTAACTCCTTTGAAGCACCTAGGATTTTTACTTTTCCCTATTACGAATAACCTTAGATTTTCTTTGCCCATCATATTCGCACCAAATAAAAGTGTCACTCTCTCTTTACTGCTTTTACCGCCGTGGCAATCATCATTCATGAAAGTTAGTGTTTTGCTTGGCAAAAATTTATAAAAAAGGCCAGTCTTGTCAATATTAAAGATTTCCTCTGGACTATACTCTGCTAAGATTTTTCTTAAAACTGTTTCTTTCCATTGAATGCAATCATTTTCATTGACACTTGCACTCTCCCCAGAAATCTCTTTTTCCTTTAGATTATGCCGCATCTTAAATTTGTCAAGCCAACCTATGCTGGCTTGGAAATCATTTTGACCTAACTGCTTAGCATATTTCAAGGCTTTTTCTTTTAAGAGGGGCTCGAGATAGGCATGTTTTGTTCGCGCACTAGTTTAACCCATTTTAGTAGAGCTTGGTCAATCTTATCATATTGGCATTTTTTAGAGTGCTTCCTTTCAGCCTCAACAAAATCATCTGATTTAGACACACTTCCACGGTTTTTCAAAATCGTAGATACGGTAGAAGTTGGAATGCCGTACTTCTGAGCAAGATCTTTATTCCGCATTCCATTGTCAGCATCTTTCAAAAGGTCAAGCTTTTATGTTTTGCCATTGCACTCCTAATGACAAACGAAGAGACGCACTAACAAACTGATGTCCGCACTGACAAAAGGCCGAAAAGATTACTGGACTGACCATAATAAATTGACAAGCTGGCGAACAGCGAAACGGCCCAAGCAGTGGGAGGTTACAGACTGAGGTAACAGCTTGCCTGGAGGGAATCTGTGATTTACAGAATGCCCTGTGATTCACAGCATGACCTGTGATTAACAATCAGGGGGGTCCTTTACATTTAAACCACCATTATTTTTTCCGGTTGAGCTGTTTTCTCGCACTATTTCATTAGGTCGAAAAATGTTTGATTTTTTGATATAAAGAAACAGTTTTTCTATGTAATGAGTTAGGGGATTTAATGAAAAATTATATATGGGGATTTTCGATATATAGAAGTTCGATATAGAGAAGTTCTACTGTATATCAGTATGGGTTTTAATTGTATTCTGTCAATTTAAGCCCCTTGGGGATCTCTCTGCACTTAAAAAGGGGAGTGGCTCGATTTTGACTATAGATCCATTTGTCAAAATTTCTCCCCTAAAACCTGCTCGCAAGATGCTGTTAGACTGTTTAATAATATAGCTTCATTCAAAAGTGTTAAGCATGATGCATATCAGGATTTTGTTTGTGACAGGGAGTAGGTCAATGCCAGTGTAATTTTCACATTACATATTGGAAATCCTTCTGATACACCAGTGCCGCTGGTGATTAATGTAGAGCTTCTTGTTGATTAAGTTTTGCCCTCAATGATGGGAGCTAAGACTATGAAGCTATAATAATATTATTTACTGGGGCTGACAAATTTTTTTCCATTAATATTATTTGCAGGATACACAACTTCATCCTGATCAAAAGTAAAAAACAAAAATGGTTAAAATTTGGCTTTTTTCTATCTTTTCTAATTTGTATGTTTGCCTCAACTAGAGGTTTTGATAACAAGTGGGCTCTCTTGTTTCAACATGACTATCTTTTGCTTTATATGAGCAAAATCTAGTTATAATGATAAATGTATACTAATTCTTCTTAATTACACTTTATTATTTTAATTATTTTCAGTTATGCTAGATCTTGAAGCATTTCAAGCATAATTCATATTCAATTTTATTCAAAATTGCTTTGATCAGTTGTGTTATTCTATTTCATATTTATAAAAAAGAAATGTTTCTACTATTTTTATTTAAAATTTTAAAATTTTTTATTTATTAAATTTCAGACAAATAGTCATTAAGTGCCCTACAAGGAGAACAGCCCGTGATTGGCAAAGCTATATAAAAGAAAAACTCAGAAATGAAGGTAATTATTTTTTCCTGAGCTTAATTATTATCAAGGTATTATCAGGATATAGGTATTAAGGATTTTCATTTTTTTTCTTGGCCTAAAAATCTCAATATCACATCTAATGTTAACATTTCATGGCACTCTGAACCTTGTTTTAAACTGTGTGTTATGTGATGGATTTAGTGAGTTATTGAGGTTTTGTGGTAGGGAGAAAAAAATTTACTTCTAAATTATTTTCATCTTGTTTGGAGAGAATGGTTAGTGTAATAAATAAGATATTTTCTTTTTAATTATTCTCTATTAATTTAAACAATATTATATTTTCAACTGACATTTCACCATGAATTAATAGAATCATACAAGTTATCTGTCCTAGTGGTTTATCATATATTTCACAAAGGAAAATAAAAAACCTCTATTAGGTTTAGGTAGAAAAAAGGTATTATTAGTAGTAGGGGACTCAGTCATGAAAATGTGATCTTAGGGACACGATGCCCTTTCGCCTTCATTGATAGCCATGTAGATAACTTACAATGTAAGCTGGAATGTTGGCAGATAATTTAAAAAATAATCTTATTTTAAAATTTGTATTTTTTTTTTATCTACCTAGACCGAAACCCAACAAAAAAACATCTAATAATTACTAATTAAATGTTATTTTAATATTTTGGGACATTTGTTCCCAGCACCTAGAGCCCCAACTCTCATTTTTTTAAAAATACAAAAACCAAATTTTCATGGCGATTGAATATTTTCTCTTCTTCAGGGCTGAAAATACACACAAAAAAAAAATTTCTACTATTTTGATATGATTAGTAATTATAAATTCAATAATCTATTTTGTGACATTTTATCTTCATCATATAAGCAGTATTACTAGCAAGTAGTAATTGTACTGAATTTTTAATTACTAATCACATCAAAATTAATTAAAAATGGCTGTGATATATAATAAGAACAGGTGGGAGAAAGAGTGTAGTGAACACACAAAAAGGAAAAATTACAAAGAGTAAAATTTTCGGGGGAGACTTCTCGTGTTTATTTATTCCATCTTTCTCGATAACGATATATTTGTTGAGGATTTAAATATTAAAGAGGATGTAAAATACATCCTTCTAACGCTTTCAGTCCATATTCCTCTTGATAAATCAATAATAAGAATATATTCAAAAGGTAAATAGGATGTTTATGCAACCCTTTTGAAAACAAGAGATAAAATTCCAACTTTCCTTTGCTAACTGCCTGACTAGTTTCTTTATTTATAAAAGAGACAAGAAGGAGGGATTTTTTGAAAGACCAAAATGAAAATCATAATAATATTTGTTGTTGTTAGCTTCTGATAGAGGGAATAGAAAATGTGTGAAAGTTCATTTTCAAACTTGAAGTTTTCATCATTGTTCGAGTGGAAAACAAACATTATGAAATATGTACCATGGTATTACCATGGTAACCATGACGAGAAGNTTTTTATATTTTTGGGATTTTTGTTCAGGAGCAACTAGAACACCAACTCTGATTTTAATTAGTAATGTTTGTTAAAAGTGTAAACACGAATAAATTGAAAAATTAAATTTTTTACTCATGAAATTTACTCATAGAATTTAATTTTATAAAACAAATTAAACTATCAAAAATAATATACCTAGCAATTGTAGTAAAATTAAAAATAAATCATATGGTATTGAATATAAATATTGAATCATTTTCAAATAGAGAGTTTTTTTGACTGTAGATATTCAATAGAATTGCCATAATGTAATGTGATATCAAAAGTATGAATGTAGAAAGCTATGTAGGAGAATTTAAACATATAGAAAACAAACTATTAAAAAAATTATTGAAAAAATTAAAACTGTAATTGACCTCTGTATGACTGTGTTCATAGGGTTCAGAGGAAAGGATGATTATGTTCTCAAAGTTAAATGTGTGTTTTTCATGAAAAACATGTTTAATGAGGCCAGTTTTATTAGTTTTTTCTTTATGTCATTTTTATGATTATTAATTCTACAGGAAATAGGGTTTTTAGTTTGTCCAATGTAAGAACCATGGCAATTAGGTGTGGAACAATGAATTTTGTAGATGACATTAGTTCTGTTGGGAAGGGGAATGGGGTCTTTAAGGATGGTGTAAATGGATTTAAATTTGTTGTTAGTGGAAAAAGCAAGTTTAAGGCCATGGAAAGTTTTTCTGAGAGATTTCTTAATAATTTTTGTAAGTTTTGGAATATAAGGAAGAAACGAAAAATGAGGTCGTTATTTTGGGGGAGGGGGGAGTTTTTTCTCAAGTTTTTTAATAGTGTGAGTAGGAAAACCATTAGAGAGGAGGATGTCAGTTATATGTTTACTATTTTTGATATGGAATATCATGTCAGAGAATGTGAGTGATCTGTAGATAAGGTTTTTGGCCACATTTATTTTTGATGATGAGGGTGATATGTGTTAAAGTGGAGGAGACGACCTGAGTAAGTGTGATTGGTGAACCAGTCAATGGAGGGTGTCAAGAAAAGGAAGTTGATAATCAGACTTCATTTCAATGGTAAATTTTAGACAAGGGTGGTATGAGTTAAATGCAGTTAGGATCTGGGGGATTTTTTCTGGATTGAGAATGAGGAAGAGGTGGTCAAAATATTTTTAAAGGAAGAAAATGTATGAAAGGGTGGAAGGATAGAGTTTAGGAAATTTTTAAGGGTGATGTTTGAAATGTCAGGAGCAAGGTTATTTCTCATAGCCAGACCATTAATCTGGTTTTAGTATTTACCTTGGTTTATAAATTACTGCAATAATTACTGCTTTAATTTCTTCAATAATTTAGGTAATAGTTTTTTTTTCTGCATGTTTAAATTTTCCTGCATAGCTTTCTACATTCATACTTTTGATATCGCATTACATTATGGCAATTCTATATTATAACATTGTAAATTATTATTGTACTCTCATGATGTTGTATTTCTACAGCCCTGAAGATGGCTTACAATGTAAGCCGAAAGGTCAGCAGATAATTTGCAAAAATTAAACTTTTTTAAAATTTGTATTTTTTTTTTGGATCTACCTAATCCTAATAATCTTATTAATAATTGAATAATTTTATTTATATTTTTTCAATCATTGTTTGAGGAAGCATTTTTGGTCTACTATCAACTATGTATATCTATGTTTTGTACATATGTTGTAGTCAAATTTCATATATGTAGGGATAATTTTATTGTTAATTTTCATTTTGATTTATTGTATATATTTGATCATTAATAAATTATCTTTGAGGTATCAAAACTGCCTTTCTGTTGAAACTCTGCAATGTTCAAACAGATACAGCCAGTTATATATAATTATTTAGCAGCTTTTATTGTAATACGACTTTGGTTGAATATTGTAATATAGTTTTATTACAGAATAGAGTATTATAAAGGTTTATTTTTCTCTGGTAGAAATAAGTATATGTTTTTACATTATTACATTGTAAACTATTATGTGAGTCAATTGTTATTATTATTATTAATACAGTGTTATATCAGCTCCTGCTGATGGATTATATCTAAGCAGTTATGTATATAAATATTTAAAGATTTATTTAATTTAATTTAAAAATATACATTTATTATTGTTATTAGACTTCAAGAATTACCAAATCTCTATGAATCAATATCTTTTAACCATAAAATTATTTTTAAATATAAAATATTTCTGTTCTGACCCCAATTAAAATTAAAAATATATCAGTTCATATTCTCCTAAATTATCATATCTGGTCCAGATGGAGAGTTAAAATTAATCTATTCTGTTGATGTCAAAATTTCCTTTTTCTTTGTGATTATTAGATCAACTCCTTCTATTACCAATTGCCCAAACATCTACAATTGATTTATTACTTTGTTTTTCATCATTAATCCTTTTCATGATCATTAATTAAAATATAAATAAAACTATTGCTTTGGGGTTACTAATAAATATCTACTCAAAATTGAGGAAATAAATACAATTTTTCAAGCATTTTATAGAATTAATTGTAGTAGTAGTACTAATTAGCTAACTATGCTATAACCTCTTTGTAATTTTTTTTGTAAGGTGGAGATTTTACTCAGAGATGCCGTTACATATCCTTTGCTCCACCTCGATTTAATACTATGTCTTGCTGGTTGACTGATGGATGCATGTATATGTCTGCTGTTGCTGCAGCCATTGAGCAAGCTAAACAGGAAATTTTCATTGCTGACTGGTGGCTTTCCCCAGAAATTCAACTTCGAAGGCCTGCAGTTGGAGGATACTCAAGACTGGACAAACTGCTCCAACGAAAAGCAGTATGTTTTATATTTATTTTCATAGGCTTACCATGCTTCACACAATACTGTAATAAGGTGACTAATTGTTTTGTTTTAGATAGTTTTCTTTTAGAATTTTACGAAATGGAATTCTACTAAAATAATTGAAGTACATATTCAGTTTTAAAAACATGGGTGTCTCAATTAGTTAACAAGTAGTTTGTATCCAATAGTCAAGTTTTGAATGATGCTTGAATTTCTTGAAGTATTTTACAGTATATTTTTCAGAGTTAAAATTTAGCCACTAAGCAATTATCCTAATTGGTTGTCATTTATATTCTTATTTGTGTTTATAGTTATTAAATTTGAAATATTGTGATTATGGACTGTTGTCGCCCACAAATTGGTGATATAGCTCTGAAACATTCGTATTCCTTTAAAATATTTATTGGAACATCATGAAATAAATGTAAAAATAAATTAAAACTATTATTTTTGGCAGTTTACTCCACCAAAGTAATAAAAAGTATTGTTGGGAGAAACAAATTTTATTCCATTACCTGTTTAGAAATATTTCTGCTTATCAAATAATTGAAATTACCAGAAAATTAAGGTAAAATTCGGGAATTCTGGCAATATTCAACAAATGGTTAAGTTTTTCACTGCGTCCATATCTCTGGTTTTATTGTAATCAGTTATCATCATCGTCTTTCTGGTTTCTGAGTCAATATTAGATGATTCATGCATGGTTGAAAAAAGAATGGCTGACCAATATCTTTTTATTGAATAAGAGACCAAAGTTTTAATTTTTTGGGATCCAAAAGTTTAAACACCAATGGGCTGATTGGTTATCAAAAAGCAACCAAATCTTTACACTTTTTATAAATTTTAATTGCCGAGTGCTTTCAAAATCAATGGTTACATTTTGGAGCTCAGAAACTTATCACCAATGTATGAAGCATTTTAATTCAGTGCATATAAACAATACATATACACTGCCGGACAAAATTAAAGGATCACTTACAAATATTTATATTATTATTACATAAGAGATAAAAATAGAAATTCCATTGTCCCAGACTGGACTTTGTTTTGTATCTTATCCAGTTAATCCTGTACCTGTTTATATTCCCACCCATTTATGGAAAAAAGGGTCAGTTAATCCACTTCTTTTCATTCTTCCTATCAGTAAATGGTTAGTTGTTTTTTGCAAAGATTCATCTTATTGAAGATTTTCTAACATTTAAGAGACTTTAGTTTTTACTTGTGAGTTTAGTAAGAACGTTGTGATGGCCAACAGAAGAGCATTGACCAAAGAGGAATCAATTCGTGCTGTTGCTTTGAGTGAAGAAGGGTTTTCTCAAAGACATATTGCGCAACGGCTCCAGCGGTCACAATCTGTAGTGTCCAGGGTGCTTAATAGGCACCGTCGAACTGGAGGGCATAAAAGAAGAGTCGGACAAGGCCGTCCAAGGTAAACTTCCCACCGTGACGAGAGATTTTTGCAACTGCATGCTCTTCCATCGCCATCTCGGGATCGCCGATCAACTGGTAACAGTCTGCGTGGTCTCCTCCAGAGGTTCAGGAATGTGCAAATTTCAGAGCGAACCGTGAGAAGACGACAACGATTATGGATTGACCTCCCATCCTTCAGCTACTGGACCTCTTCTCTCCAGGGAACACCGGGTTGAGCGCTTGAGGTTTGCTCGGGAGCACCTAAACTGGACTCAGGAAGATTGGAGCCTCGTATTATTCAGAGATTAGTCAAGATTCTGTCTCCGATCTCCAGATGGACGGGAAAAGGTATGGCGAAGGCTGGGAGAGAGGTATGCTCCATGCACTTTTTCTCCAAGGGTTGCGTTTGGTGGTGGGTCAGTGATGGTGTGGGGGGGCATAAATTTAAACTCCCGTACAGAATTGGTTCTTGTGAACCGTGGCTCTATAACTGCTGACAGGTATATTAGGGAGGTACTTGAACCACATGTAATACCTTTCGCCAGAAATATCGCAGGTAACTTTATTTTTATGCACGATCTCACGTTGCTCAATCAGTGCAAAATTTCCTCAGACAAGAAGAAATTGACGTTATGGTTTGGCCACCCAGAAGTCCAGATATGAACCCAATGGAGCATGTATGGGACATGCTTGGAAGACGTGTCCGCTCCCGAGACCCACAAAATTTGGCAGATTTAAGGGAAATGTTAGTGGAAGAGAGGAACAACATCCCAGAACAACATGTAAGAGCCCTGGTCGCTGGAATGGGCAGGAGAATGGAAGCAATTATCAGAGCTAGAGGTGGGAATACCAATTATTGATCATTTTCCTCGAATTCTTCCTTTTTATTCAGTTTTGTTATTTCATTTCATTTCAAAGATTTACTTTTTCATTTTGAGGCTGTAGGACATTTTTATTTTATGATTTGTTTTCCTATTAAAAATTTCTAGAAAATAATTTTTTATTTTTTATTACCCTCATAATAAAGTGTGACTTCCAAAGAAAAAAAGAATATTTTCAAAAATACCCTATACAGTTCAGTAATTTCAAAATATTGAAGTGATCCTTTAATTATGTCCGGCAGTGTATGTTATGTATATTATACATTATTTTAATATAAAACTTTTTGTATTATAAAATTTCTAGAAGGTAACGTAACCTCCGGCATAGTTATCTGTGTATGTGAGTTATTAAAAAGTGTTAGTCACTGCGCACCGAGTTCCTATCCCTTCATGGATCATGGTTCATCATACGTGAACAATTTAATTTTAAGGATATAAAGTTCATCATCTCCACTTCCTGCTGATCAGTGCACTGGTTAAGGCATCTAGGATTGTTTACCTTTTCCAGCTTTATTTCTAGAGCCTCCAGAGGCTCTTTATCTATAACTCTCATCTGTGTTCCTTTCCTTTCATTGTGAAGCAAAGTGACTAAATGATTCCCCTGGTACAGCCTCTATGTGACTTCTAAATTCACTATCATGAAATTTTCTGCAGTGGTCTATATTTCTACTTGTCTGTCCAATATAAGTCTCTGAGGCTCTGAATCTTAGTATATACTATATCTAGACTTTGCTTTCATAGTGTATTCCATATTTTTTCAGAAAGTGAGCTTATTTAGGGGACAGAAGACCATCTATTTAGGGTTTTTTTTTTTCATTTTCTGGGTCTATTAATTTTTATGATATATATTAATCATACTGTACTATATTAATTTTGGGTGATAAGATTTTAATTCACTTTTGGCTCTGGCATTTATCCATTCTTTCTATAAGTCTTCAGAAAATATAATGTCAAAGGAGCATAAAAATAAAATAATAAGAACAATCAATGTTCATCCAACAATTTTAGATTGGCTTGTTGCTATTACATATACGAATAAACTCGCATAGTATAATTCTATTAAATTGTCTGAATGAATAATAGACCTACAATTAATTTAGTCTTTAAATTAATTTATAGGTTTCATTTTCTATTTTTTTCTCTCAGTCAATTTTTATGAAGGTACTTTATTATTTTATAAGCATTATTAATATAGAATCTTAATTAGCCTTAATTTATAATTTTTAATTAATTAAATTTATTTTTTGTTAAATAGGAAGAAGGTGTAAAAATTTTTATTTTGTTGTACAAGGAAGTAGAAATGGCTCTTGGAATAAATAGTTACTATAGCAAACAGAGACTCACTTTTGATTGCAGAAAGCCTGAAAATATCAAGGTATCTTGCCAATTTTAAAAACTTAAACTAAAATCTCTAAAATTGTATGATTTTTTTATTATTTATCTATTACACACACACAGCCACATATATAATGTAGTAAACAAGAATAGGTGGGATAAAGAGTGCAGTGAACTCACAAAAAGAAAAAATTACAAAGAGTAAAATTTTCAGGGTTTTCTCGCCCTTCTTCAATCACTCCTCCCTGACCAAGGGCGAGAAATCCCTGCAAATTTTACTCTTTGTGATTTTTTCTTTTTGTGTGTTCACTGCACTTTTTGTCCCACCTGTTTTTATTTACTATACATCACAGTCATGAGTGTTTAATTTTCTATATATATTTATCACTCTCTCTCTCTATATATATATGTGTGTGTGTGTGTGTGTGTGNAGCAAGATCGCCATAAGTCTCAACAAAAATTCGATGACATTCAGATGCCTTTTTCTTTTGATTGAATAAGAAAATCATGACATGCCGCAAATGCTCTTTATTTGGCTTAAAATTAGACATTTTTAATATATATATAATGCAATATTTAGAATTAGATAATTTGTGTGTGAATATAATAAAATTACTGAAATAAATGTATGAAATCCTAACTAATACTTTAAACAAATATATTTCCTTTCCCCAGGAATTCCCATAAATGCAGTTTTAGTTTTGTTTTTTTCTTAAACTCTGAAAAAGAATAAAAATATCTCACCAAGACTATTACTGAGTTTTCTTCAAAATAAACTAAAAGTACAAGCTAAAACTCAAAAAATTGTAATAACTGTGGATATATTTAAAATATTCTCACAAAAAAACTCAACCTTTTCTTCTGTGAGCAAAATTTCTTACTTTTTACTTAAATAGATCTTGTGTTGAAAGTGTGCTGAATTTAACAGTATTATTAATTGAACTGTTGTAGTCATTCAAAAATTAATGTTTACCTAAGATGCATTTTAACATATTAATTTGTACAAATAAACAAAAAAAAAAAAAAAAAATGAACCCTTGGTGCATCTTTATACAACGTTTTTTTGTGCACATCAAAAATCAAACAATTGCTAAATTATTTTAAAATATAGATAAATTTAGAATAATGAAAAGGTCATTATTATGACTGAGTTATGAAAATTTGAGTACAACCAAAATTTGATCATTTTCAAAAATAAATTTTTACCCCAGTGACTTAGTAGGTAAAGTTAATGGGAGTAATCATAGTTTATCCTAAAAATAATATTATAATAGAAGGGACAGTTAGATTTTTTTTATTCTATTTCCTCGCATTAATTGTTTAAAATTTACATGGGATAATACACCACAACTAAATTAATATTTATAAATTAAAATCAAAAGTAAATAACGAGAGTCGATAAATAGCTAGACAATGTCAGCTCCTTCGAGCATAAGACAATCTCGAATAAGACAAGACTCTTGCTAGGTGTTGGGAATTTAATAAGTTATCTAGCTCATCCCGGTGGTGCATGGAAGCATACCGGCCCGGAAAGCAGGAGATCCAGGTTCGAGTCCTGGCTGGTACAGATAGATTTTTTATTCTATTCCCTCGCATTAATTGTTTAAAATTTATGTATAAAATTTATGTGTTAAAATACGCCAAAACTAAATTAAAATTTATTATAATAGAAATGTTTATTTATCTTTATCATTTTTCTTAATATCTGCTTTATTAGCTATTAGTAGTGGAAATGAATTAAAATTCTAATATCATGATCCTAATCCTTTTCTGATCTTTCTGATGAGGAGAATTCCATTTTGAATTCCTCCAAAATTTTTCATTCATGTGAGACATACATCATTTCTTCTTAAATGGATCGAGTTCTATTTGATTAATTACAACTTATATGCTTTGGTGAAACACATTAAGAATTATTCAGAATTGAAATTGTTTATATCACATGCCTTGGGAGACATTCTGACAAAACTCGTCCTTTACTTATACATTTTAATTCAAGTTGGAGGAAATGAGAATTGTTGAGCTTCAATGAACAATTGTGGAATGAGCTTTAAAATGATTCACCTATACATTAGCCTAGTTGAAGAGGCATAGTTTATTTATGTAGAATTGTAGAGTTTAAGGGGAAGAAGATAGAGTGCAATGGAATACCATAAGAAAATAGTCATGTCATGACTATCTGATGAAGTGTCATGGGAGCTCTCTGACAAAAATGTCTGCGCTACAAAAAAAAAAAAAAAAAAAGTCTTGTTTTTTTTTTTGGCGAAAAAAATTGTTATTTTTAATTTTCGGAATTTCAGAGACATAATGTTAGTAATTTTGATCTAGAGCAACTTCTAATCCTTGACCAAGTATATTGTTTTGTTAAAACTTGGGCTACTGTTATTAAAAAATATAAAATAAATAAACTACTGTTCCTAAAACAATAAGATTATGACAAGTAAGGGGTCCATTTATTTTATAATCTCTTTAGTAAAGTACTAGAAACGGTTCTAGGAAGTTCCAGCGGAGTGTTCAAAAGGAGCAATACCAATACTGCACAAGCAAAGCGATAAGCTAGATCTATTCGATTACTTTGGAATTGCCCTATAAAACCGCTGAAGTGAATTATTTACATTCACACAACACATTTAGCCTCATACTATCTGGCTTCATGAAAGGAAAAAATTTCAGGAATTTTTTTTTATATCATGTATATACCAGGTATGCAAGTTTAAAATGTCGTTTATTTCTTAAAATATATACACAGTAATTTAAAAAAAAGTATAATATATTTTATTCAAAGTACTGGCCCTCGCTTTCTACACATTTTGTCCATCTCTCGGGCAATATATGGATACCATTCCAAAAGAATGCTTCATCTTTATTTGAAATCCATTCATCGAGCCATTTTCGTACGTTATCGAAATTGTTGAAGTGTTGCTCCGCCAATGAGTGTCCCATCGATGAGAAGAGGTGATAATCAGAAGGCGCCAGGTCAGGTGAATACGGTGGGTGGGGTAGGAGTTCCCAACCAAGCGAAGAAATCGTTTCCTTAGTCAATCTGGCTGAATGTGCAGGAGCGTTATCATGCTGAAGAATGACTTTGGCGTGCCTGTGAGCCCATTCTGGGCGTTTTTCGATCAAAGCGTGACTCAAATTGATCTTTTGTTGTCGCTAGCGCTCGGTATTGACTGTTTCGCCGGGCTTGAGAAGCTCGTAGTCGATTTGGTCGATTTTCTCGTTTTTGATCAGTAACATCAAAATCACCATGTTTGAAACGTTGAAACCAACGTTCACATGTCTTGACGGTTGGAGCAAGATCGCCATAAGTCTCAACAAAAATTCGATGACATTCAGATGCCTTTTTCTTTTGATTGAATAAGAAAATCATGACATGCCGCAAATGCTCTTTATTTGGCTTAAAATTAGACATTTTTAACACCAAAGAAAGGTATGATACGTCCACGTAAACGACTTAAAAACAACTGACTTTTGTAAACAAATGACTAACAAACAAAATAGCGTTTAGAGATAAGCAAATCCTTCAATAGGCTAAGAGCGCATTCTATTGGAATTAAAACGACATTTTAAACTTGCATAACCTTTTTACCTTGTTCTGTCTCATTCTAATTTATACTAAAAAGGCAAAAAACAAAAGTCGTATAAATATTTCTAAGCACTAAGCCTTTTAAACATATGCTTCTATGGATTAAGTTTAAAATCTTTGAAACGAGGTAGAATAATTAAAAAATTGTAGCATATAGCCAAACTTTTTATAGCCTCTTCATTAGTAATGTGTATCAACCATTCATGGAAAATGGGTTACATGGGATAAAATTAATTAAAAAGGAAGTCTATGTGGTCTGCAGTTTGCTGATGATATAGATTTGTGATTTTTGGAGAATCTCGCACTGATGCCCAAGCTAAGCTAAAAGGATTTTCTACTTGTTGCTAAAAAAATAAGCTTACAATAAATGATATTATAATCAAATTATTGGTGATTTATACTAGTTCATATACAAGAAGACCCTGATAATGTTAAAGAACAATTAATTGATTATGTTAGAAATTATACTTCCCTTGATACCCTTGACAAAAAAACAACAACGAAAAATCAAAAACAAATGAGAGCTGTTGTAAAGCTGAAGGGAATTTTGGTTGGTAGGAAGATATCTTCGAAGAACATGAACTAAGAGCTATTTAGTTAATAGTAGAATCAGGAGCCCTGTACGGGTCTTAGTTATAGTTCCATGCTTATCCTAAAAAGTTAAATAGGTTTTAGTCATCATATATGAAAAATTTGTGCAATTTATCTTTGACACACCTCTACTATATTAAGGTTGGAGAGAGGAAGTGAGTATATGGGGTTTTGGATGCTAAATCCATGCTGATAGAGAAATATTATTTCTATGTAACCTGAAGATTATCCTCTTATTGTCTTCAAGAGGATAAATAGATGAAGAGGTCCATGGTTTTCCAATTTAACAGGAAAGCTCTAGAAGCTGGTTTTTGTCAGTTTGAGCAAGACTCAATTCATTAATATAGATAGGCTAAGTAATAAAGATGACATCCTATAAAGGTGTAGGAACTCTCTCCTGTAACTTCTTGTACAGCACCATCTACAGGATAGAGTTACTTGAGATGTGGTGAATTTTATCTGCAAGCTAATCTAGGCATCAAAATAAAAAGATCAGTCAATCACTTATGATTCATCCAAGATAGTGAAAATGGACAAGGACCTATAAAAAATGAAGATGATTGTAATCTGCACTATAAGCAGCCTCAAATTGCTGGAAACCTTGGAGCATATATTACTGCACTGCCCTATGTCATTCCAATCAGGAACCACTTTTTGCTGGCCTACACCAGGAAGAAATGTGAAGTTATACACAATTTAGAAGGTTGTTGTAATCCTTTCTAGCTTTCTTCAGAATGTAACAGTATTTGATTTTCACTATTGAATATCTATAAGAAGAAAAGTGCATGAGCATATTAATATATTTAATTCATGTTTTAAATGTGAGCTCTTTGATTTTTTACGATTAGTGAAAAAAAAAAAAATCTAATAATATATTAAAAATAATAACTCTATTCTAGCTGTACATTGGGTGTCATTGGACTTGTTTATATCCATAATTTGCTTAATAATCCTTATTTTGCTTATTCATTTTTTTGAAGATGAAAATGAAAACTGTAAATCCCCTATAATGTATAATGCTTCATAATTTATTCATTCACTGTTTTTTTTTCAGGGTCTATAAGATACTTATTTTTATAAAAATTGAAAACTATGTTCAAAGTGAGTTTACAATTATTAAGAGCTTGCCATTTTCAAATTTTGAGAATTTTTTTTGTTTTATTTTTGCTACTAATAAATTAATTTATCTTTTTTTTTTGTTGTGTGTAGTACTAAAGAATAGAATAATACGTATTCAAATAAAATTCACTTTACATCATAATAATGTTTTATAAATGAGCCCTTCTTGTGTAATAAGTCTCATATATATTTCCAACAAATCTTTATTTCTCAACAGAAGTCACATCTCCAAAAAAAAAAAAAAAAAAAAAAAAAAAAAAAAAAAAAAAAAAAAAAAATAACCCACAATACATTTTTAAATGAAAGTTTCTCCTTGACTCACCCATTGGACCATAATGGGTTCATAAAATAATTTCGACTCTGTCATGCAAAAAGAAAAAAAAAATTAGAAATTAATCCATGAAATTTCATGAAAAACCATATGATATAATAGAACAATTGAAGAAATATTTATAATTATACTGCAGTAGGTTCGCTATAAATTTACTTTTAAAATAAACTAAAATTTCATTCAATTCTAGAAGCTGAAAATACTGCCTGTTAGAACTATACATATATGATTATGTGTATAATGCAATAAAACTTCACAATGGCTTAAACTGAATGCTGAAAAAAATTTAAATGAAAATTATTTTGTATTTGTAGTGACTTAAGACTTCTGTTGAAACATCAATAAATTTTGAAACAGAATGACGAGTATTGCATTTTGAAATACCATGATTTTGTTGCATTTTTGATAAAGTAGAATTGTACAAACTTTATATTGGTTTGATGAACATGAAATATTAATAAAAAATAGTGATAAGAAAAGATCTTTGTTATTTCTTTGATTCATAATTTAAACTTATTAAAGTAATATTCATGTTATACATTATGCCAATTTGCATGTTTGCTTGTTGAACTATTAGTCAGAAATCATTGCCTATACCTCTTATGTAGGTTTTTATTTATTTAATAATCTAATTTGAACTGAATAAAAATACATCTTTTTAAAATATTCATAAAATCTTGAAACAAATATTAATTACGAAAATGGATTATTTCACCACTAATTGATATATTAAATAAAATCTGAAATTAAAGAAATTTAAAGGAAAAGTGACAGTAATTAGCAAGTTTTTTTGACGTCTCTTCATAAATAAGCACAATTTTAATTCATTTGTATATATTTGTTAATAAGATATAAGCAATTTATATTTTCTATTTACTCATTTATTAGTTAGTAAAGACAGTAGGTTTAATTGTTTGCTGTAATTAGTAGGTGTAATTATTGGTTGTAATAAATTAACTTCAATTTATCTTTATCTTAATTATTATTGACTCGTAGCCCATAACAGTATGTTCGTGTCTTGACAGTAGTGATATTGCATGTTAGCAATTTACTTTAGAATTACTTACTGAATTATTTTTCTTATTATCACATAACCCTCATCTCAAAGATTTCTTAGCAAGAGGATACCTAATTTCCTAATAATTAAAATAAAATGTTTATTTTTTAAAATTTGTTTATTTCATAATCATATTCTTAATCAGCATATTTTTGACTAGAAATTTATGGCACATCGAATATTTTAGCTAGAAAATGATGAATCCAAATCATTGCAGTTAGATATTACATTTTTCTATGAAAGCTGAGCGTTTTCCAGACCAAGGATCCCATTAATAAATCTGGCAAAACAGATCAGATCAAGGTTTCCTAGTCACTGTCAATCTGTTACAATACCATTAACATGCATCTTCATATTTTTTTAAAGGCAAAGATTTGGAGTATTCGTTTTTCTTGCTAAAATAGGTTTTGCTTCAAAATTACTTAAAACCCTTAAATAAAAATATTTTTCCCTCAGATTCTTCGCCATCCTGACCATGCAAAAGTTGGAGTTTTTCTCTGGGCCCATCATGAAAAACTGGTAGTTGTGGACCAGACTGTTGCTTTTTTAGGGGGAATTGATCTCTGCTATGGTCGGTGGGATGATCACTTTCATAGGTATGCACATTTTTATATTTTCACTGGGTTTTCTGATTGTGCACTTTAATACTTGTTTATGAAAATTCTGGAAACCACATTTATTTTTGAAAATTAGGATTGATTAATTTAGGCCACTCTATCTTTTGTCATTCATCACATTTATGTTCTTCATTTCTTTCTTTTCACTTGAATACCACTTAACACACGTATATAAGAAGGCTCTTTTAATGCACTACTTGCAATGTCAGTTGCAATTTAAGTTGGCTTATACTCTGGGTTTTTTCCTAGTTTTTTTTATGCATGCAAGTAGATATAATACTTTTACTCAATAAATAATGATTTATTTGTTTATTGTACAACAAACACCTAAATATCTACCATGTCGCTCCAAAACCTCTAGAATGCCCATCATCCTCTTGGTATTTTTTATTTATCTAGATACTATACTAATAGTATTGTACTAATATACAAGTAATAATAATAATATAAGTATACTATTAGCTTACTCTTCTAATGCTATTTCTACTAGTAAAATAATATATTATTCTATTATAAAGAATTATTATATTAGAACATTATTAGTTTACTACTACTCATTAGTACTTTTTTTAGGTTGTTTGTAATTTTTCTCGAGATTGAGTATTTCCTTATTCTCACACTGTACTGTGGTTATTAATATACTGGGTAGAAGAAAATAATAATACTGAAAAAGGTCAAACTAAGCCACAAATTTATATAAATGTTGCAAACCACACTTTTCTTGGTTTTCATAGTGAAACCTATGAACTTCCTTCTAATCAGAAACCAAGACGGCTCCATACTTAATGACTGGTACACTAAACCTACATACTCTGGATGCCTCCTACATTTTAACTCCTCAAACCTTTATCATCAAAAAATAAATGTTGCAAAAAAATCATTTCCAGAACCCTTAACCTTCCGACAATATATTCCACGACAAATACATTAAAGGTATAACAGACATAACTCATAGATTCACCAATCAATTTTATCAATTTCCTTCCACTCCTCCCTCCGTGATATGAAATTCATATGTTTAAATAGAGAATTTTTTGACCGTAGATATTATTATTAAATATTTTTTGTTAGTAGATCCAAATCTTAAAGTTTGGATTTAGAAATAAATATTCTTAGTTTTACAATGCAAGAAAATTCCCTGCCTTCATCTACTATTTTGTAATCTTTCTATATTACTTTGTTATTTCAGATTAACGGATTTGGGTCGAACACCAGAGGATGAATTTGGCTCATCTTTCCTTTCTATAACCTTAGCTACAAATGCTTTGACTGCATCAGTTTTGTCCCTCAAGTAAGATAATTCTGAAAAGTTTCATTAATAATTCCTAAACATTTCATTAAAAAGTTTTGATGAAACATTTCACTTGTTTGATGAAAGTGAAGAAAATTGTATTACAAATGATTAAATTTCTCATAATTTGATTTCCTAATTAGTAATTTATTGAGTTTATAGCTAGTTTTTCCTAGCCTTGAGTGTGCGATGTTTGGGCTTACCTTGTTTCTAAATATTTTATATGCATGTTTATAATCGCAAAGTCTTAATTTGTCTTTTTTTCTGCCTATTTTTATTAGTTTTGCTGGGGTACAGGTTCCCTGATATTTGCAAGTCAAACATGAAATATGAAAATAAACTCTAAATTCTGTCACTGTGGTTTTTTATTTTAAAGAAAATTTTCCCTAACTTTATTCCTATTACTAATTTAGTTTTACTAAATTTTTGACAAGTTTAGAAAAAAGAACATGATTTAGAGATAATAAAATTATTATGGCAATATTACTTGTGTTCACTAAGTTATGGTGAGTGAAACTTGGGAAAGATATTAACAATTAAAAATTTAGATTATTAGATTTACTAGAGATTATATTTTTCATTTATTTTTTCCATCTTAGTGCTCACTGCCTATGTAATGCCCATCCCCTAATTGGTCATTGAAGAAGAACTTTAGTTTATTTCTTCTATTCAACCTAAATATTGATTGTATGTATATGAGGTTGATGTGTATTGATTGTAGTATATAAGGTTTATAATTTTAATATTTCAGTAATAAAACAAGGATTATATACATCCCATCTATATATATGCATCTCATATACTTTGTCATCTGCTACTGTTATCACTGCTCATCCTCTCCCTCAGTTCATTGGCGTGCTTCACTTCCTCTTGACCAGTAAAGCAGAAACACTCAACTTTTGACTCAGAAAACATTCTACCTGAGACTTAACTGTAATAATGTTAGGAGTAGACTGGTAGTCAAATAAGAATTTTCAGAGGTTATCTGTAGCATTTATCGATTCCATGTTTGTATGTAGCATTTTCTTCAATGTCTGCATGAATATTCCCACAAATTTTGAGAAATTCTTTATTTAAAAATGGAGTATTACTTGGATCAAATATGTAATAATCTATTTGGAGAGGTAAAAGTTCAGTTTGTTTTTTAATTCTTTGAAATTCCAGAGAATAATTTAAAAAGGACGTGTCTGTGTCAGAAGCAAATGATTATCTAGTGAGGTGGCAACGGTTAGTGATTCAGATATTAGCACATTTTCCTTGCTTTAGGGTGATTTCAGTAGACTGTTTTAAATTTTCTTTTATTTTTTGAGCCGATTTCCAAATTTCTGAACATGGGGTTAAATAGTTTATTTTAGTAAGGAAATCATGCCATGAATCTCTTTTGCTGTTATTCAGTATAAATCTTTCGTGATATCTTTTTGATATATAGTTCTCCTATTTATCAGAGGAAGGATATTTTAAAAATTTTCTTTCAGCTTTTCTCCTATTTTTGACAAGAGAATATTCTTTTGTCTACCAAGGAAGGGGTACTTTAGTGCTTTAGTCTGAGGGGTTGAGAATTTGGCTGCTGACAGGATTTTTCTTACTATTTCATTCATCAATGAATCAATGTTTACATTGTGCAAATTTATGTCAGTCATGTTAACAGATTTTTTAAATTTATCCTAATCAGCTTCTCTCAAAAGCCATTTCCTGGAACATTAAACAGTGTGATCTTTCTAAGCTCTTAATGAGTAGAGAAAGGGACCATTTCCGTGCATATCTTCTAGACTGGGACAAGAGAATTTTAGTGATAATGGAGAAGAGCTGATAATTAGGTCTACGATAGAGATTTTATCTGTTTTAGGAGTTATATGGGTAGGAAGAATAATATCATTTAAAATATTAACTTGGAAAAAGTTCAATGAATTTTCAACTATTTTATCTCTTGCCTATGATTTTGAATGAGAGCCTAGATTTCATTGTGAGCGTTAAAATCTCCCAATAAAATCATAGGCTCAGATGATTGAGAATATATTTCTTTGAGGTTATTAAAGGAGAAAAATTTACCAGGTGAGTGATAAAGACTACAAATTATGAGTTGGAAAGGACTCAAAACTTATTGAGCTTGGAGCTCAGTTTGTAATTTAATTTCCTGAAACTGAATGTTGTTTCAGATAATGAGCCTGATGCCTCAACTCGCTATTTTATTTCCCACGAAGTCTTTCCTACATTATTAGTTTTTGATAATGGAATTTTGTTTCGGATTAAAATGTGTTTCTTTTGAGGCCATATAGACAGATTATATCTATTAGTTAATAATTGTAATTTGTTCCAACGAGCATAACACCTATTGATATTCCTCTGGAGAATATCCATATTATTTATGAAATAGTGGAAAAATATAAATGTAATTATTTATGAATAAAAATATAAAGCGTAATTAAAATTAAATTAAATTTACATTTTTTGTATTCATTGTGATCAATAATAAGTAACATTATTTATTTATTGGAACTTTTTCGTATTATTTTTAAGCCTCCACTATTGAGGCTCAATTGAGAATCATGCTCTAAGGAAGTTGATGAGTGTGATGAAGGTTGTTTCAGGATAGAGCATGAATCACTACCTGAAGGTTGGTCTTTTGACTTTTGAATTTTTACTTTTGGATTTTAGGAGGATTTGGGAGGTACATCATTATTTTTATTTTTCTATTGCTCTAAGAATGTGGAGCTTTTTCATTTTCATTTTGCGATTTTTCTATTAAATTATCAATATTTGAAGTTAGGGAGGAAATGGCATTTTCCAAGACTGAAATTTTATTAGCTAAATGATTAACAATGTCTGCTAGTTTTTCTATTTGAGTTATTATTATGTAAATCAGTATTATATTTACTGCTAGCTGCTAATTACTTGGAGATGTAATGTTAGTTTTAACTTTATAAGTAAATTATGCTTGCCCTTAGACCCTGACCTCTGTATTACAGGAACCATCATGCTTAGTTTGATCAAATTATCCACACAATATTATTTGGCAATTTCAAAACTTGCCTAAATTGAAAACAGCCAAAAATACTTAACAGGGTTATAAAAAAAATTTATAAAGAAAAAATTAAATAAAGTAAATGACGAGAGTCGACGAAATGTATGACAATGTCAGCTCCTTCGAGTACAAGACGAAGTTCTCGCCTTTCTCGTGGGTTAGACTCTTGCTAGTGTAGAGGGAATTGAATGAGACAACTAACTGGTTGAATGAACAAACAACTGGTCCTGGTAGCATAACTGGCAAGTGCACCGGCCCGGATAGCAGGAGATCCAGGTTCGATTCCTGGCTGGGACAGATAGATTTTTTTATTCCCTCTCATTAATTGTTTAACAGGGTTATGTTCATATGGTCTTACCTTAATATTGACAAAATTGAGCCTTATACATTCCAGCAGTTCACAATTTTCAAAAGTTGAAATCAATGCTTAAGTTGGTGTCTTAGTTCCACCTACTTTTTTAAATATTCCTTTAACCCCTACAACTGCTTGATCTTTCAATGCTTCTAGTATCCCATCATCAGAACAATTACTTAAATCATAGCACGAGATTACTCCCTTTGTGATATTTAAAAATCTGGTGAAATATGAATCAGAGTAAATTCATATCACAATTCTTAATTTTACCTAAATTAGCAAAGTCTTTCTTATTTGTTATTTTCAATTCTTAGAAATTTTATTTTCTGCATTTTCGTGCAATTACTTCTTTTGGGTTGGACCTTAGAAACTGGTCCTTTCTTGCCAAGCTTTTGCACATCCTGTGATGGATTTTTCAGGGCAGAGTAAAGAATGTGATCAATTGCTGATCTAGATGGTTTTATACCTTTTGTTGAACAGTTCTTATGCGCAGCCTGCCTTTCAATCTGGTGATTGGTGTCTGCAAAGTGTTCCAGTTGCCATTGCTGATTTTTCTGTGCTTTCATGTTTAATATCTGACATGTGTTCTTTGAGGCGAGTTTTGACTCTGTCTTGCCAGTTTCCATGAGAGCGAGATATATTGTAGATTCTTAGAATCCTGAGTCCCAACTTATTCTTTTGACTTCAATTTCAGCAATTTTCATGTCTGTGCCATATGTAGTTCTTATATTATGCCTCTTCAGTATTCTGGCATTCTACTCCGATATGCCTTTAACATAAAGCAAAGTCATATGTCCTCTTGCTTCCTCTGGTTTTTCTCTGTCTCTTCTTCAGAGGACTTTGTCAAACTTTTAGGTTTGTAACCATTCATCATGAAAGTTCTCTTCAGGTGTCTTCTTTCTTTGGGCCCTTGTGTAAGTTCTGAGAGAAGCTCATCTCTGTTAAGTTTACACAACTTGTTGGCTCCTTTCTGTGGTGGGTAATGATGGAAGTTCACTTATACATGTCTATAGGTATGTGTCGGTTTTCTGTAAACTGAGTAACCGAGTCTATGGTCTTTCTTTTCTACAAGCACATCCAAAACGGGAATGTTCTGTATTCCTTGAGATCCATGGTAAACTGGATGTTTTTGTTAATGTTATTTAGTTAGCTCAAGAACAGTTCCAGTGAGTTGTGACCTTGTCTTCAAATGACTAACACATATACCAACAGACCAGAGCAAGTGGAGTAGAGTTGAGAGCCCTCTATTCAAAATTCTCCATATTAAATCTCCTGCAAGTGTGCTTAACAGTGATCCTATGGCTGCTCCCTCAAGCTGTGAGTGGTACTCACCATTTAAAGGGAAATAGGTGACTGAAGACAAAACTTTGCTAGGATGAATTCTTCTTCCGTTATAGGGTTCTTCTTGCTCTTCTAAAACCTTCAGAGTGTCTTCCTTGGTGAAGAGGGAATTCACATCGAAGCTTGCAAGGATACTATCTTTAATTATAATGTCCTGAATCATACTGACGAAGTGTTTGAACTTTCTTATATGGTGTTCTGTTTTACCCTTGAGCGGCTTCAACTTCTCAGTGATGTACTTCTAAATGTTCTAAGTAGGTTAACCAATGGTCTTCTCTGTTAGAATTATATGGGTTCTTGGATATTTCTATAACTTCTCTGATGAGTAAATAAGGTATTAATTCAAATGTTAAGTTAATAATACAAATTAAACACAATGAATCTAAATTTCTAGACTTGTCAATTCCTTAAAAAAGACCACCTTGGGGAAATATAAATTTTTTAAAATTCATTTCTTTACATTTAAACCCCATTACTGTGGGTTAAGTGTTGATATAAATTAAAGTAAATCTCTAACTACTGCTATCATTAATTTTAACTTGAGTTTCATTGTGATAATTTAAATAATAATTTATAATCTAATATTATGTCTTATATAAATCCCCTATCCTAATAAGGGAAAGATAATGATTTTAATTTTTTTAGTTTAATTGCAATAGTTTATTGTAGAAAATAAATTATTCTATAATTGAATGAAAATGAGAAGGGGTGATAATTTATATTGTGAATGTAAGGGCTTTTTATTGTGCTCTGACCTACTAATATTGTGTATTTTAGTGTAGCTATAGGACCTTAGAACAAAACCCATTTTTTTGCAATTAAACTAAAATAAGCAATTGCTTTAGGTAATTTTTTAAAGTTATTAATGATTTTACTAATGTTTTATTAGATTAGTACTTCTTAAGCTATTTTTTATTTTTCTAGAATATTTCCAGACATGTCATTTCTTACTCATAACTTTAGCATAGAGTATGATAATCTTTATTTAAAACTGAAGCTTTACTGTTGTACTTACTAAATTAAAGAATGAAATTAAACTAGAATATTGCTTACCAGGTTGAATGAAGAGAAGAACAATTCTTTTGAAGATATAGTTCTTCAACCTTCTCCTGAGAACATAAAATGTAATACTCCTGAGATGGAAAGGAAAAGTCTATTTAATACAGTAAGAATTATGATTTGTTTATGTCAAATAAATCCAAATTTCCTTATTCTCAAGTTAATCCCAATAATCCTAACAATATTTTAAATCACTTAACAAAATAATTGGTATGGTAACCAATCGATCTACCTAGTTAACCTTATTTTTACTTAATTAAAATTTATATAGAAGATAAAAGTTATTCTAATTAATAATTAATGAAGAGTGTTATTACGAATTATGAGTTCTCTTGGCACAACATCTCGAGAGAAGTTTCTTACTTACCTTCCTAATTATGTAGATACATTGCAATGGAATTAATAAGAGCTAGTTTCTTTCTATTCATTGCCGAATTATTTTCTTTTAAATAATTATAACTATTTTTAACATTAGTTCAATTATTATTATTATTAACTCTTAAAAATTTTATAATTCAAGCATTGGACCTTAGGAAAATTTCTCCCACAAAACCATTATCTTACTACTTTCAACCTCTTTCTGTAAGGGTGGATGTTAAAACTAAACTGCTTATTGATGCTTTATATTATTATAATTTTATTTTAAATTTTGGATATTTTCATGGTTACTTTGAATTAAAAATATTATTTTTCTTTATATTAATATTGGTTAGAACTTATCATTATAATAGTTACTTTATTGTGTTTTATGCTATAAAATCCTGTGTTTCACTTGTTCAGTATTAGTAAATTTGTTAAATTTTTCACTGCATTTTTTTTAAATAAATAAAACAGTAATAGAGCATTTTTAATGTATAATTAATGCCCATAAAAGCCAGAGCAGATAAAAATAAAATAAAATAACCTTGATATGAATACTGGAAAATTAGTCAGGGTTTCGGCCAGGATTAGAAAAATAAAATACTTCAAAATTGTTGGGGTGTTATTTTACTAGGCAATAATAAAATAATTGCCCTACAATTTTGGAATATTTTATTTTTTTTATTCTGGCTGCAACCCTGACTAATTTCTCCAGCATAATACTCGATGGCATATAAGAGCATATATATAACTCTTTCTCCCACCTGTTCTTATTAATATTATGTATGTATATATATATATTGTTTCCCTTTTATTAGAATTTTTTTATTTTATTTTATTTCGATCAGTAGATTCTTTTCAGTCACCGTAATAGTGTTTTTTTTTTTGTTTTTTTTTTTAAATATTAAACTGTATATTCTAATTGAGTATATTATTTGATTTTTTAGATGAGATTAAAAATGTTGAATCGCAAAAGTTCTGAAGATTCAGATAATGAAGATGAAATGACAGATACATCTGTTTATAGAAATGGAAAACTAAGCCTCTCCACCCTTGAAACGTAAGTCACTGTTTTAGTTTCTTAAAATTTTAATTATATTTTAAAATTTCATTTTGATCCGGAGATAATACTCTATTGACTTTTATTCCCTTACAATAAAATTAGCTCTCCAAGGAATGGATATCAGCTTGGGATTAAGCAATTGGCTAGCAGGTGGCTAATGACGGTTGATAACAATGGACTATACTTTGAGTATTAATTGTATTTCACATCAAAGATATAATAATATTGGTATTATTATATCTTTGTTTGGTTGAAAAATTATCCTTTTATTTAATTACACCCTTTTATTTATCAGCTTATTTATTACTTAATTTTATCCCTGAGGGACTTAACCCTGACCATTTTTTTTTCAATATTAGTATTGTTTTTGGCAACATTTGGCTTAATCATTAATTTCATACATTTTATGCTGTTTAAATAATAAAATTTGGGCTCCATTTATGCATTTAATTTTTCTGCAGAATCTGTATGTGACATGAAAACTGTTCATCGAGGGAAGAATTTTCGGTCAATTAGTTGACATTGGAAAATCTACAGAAGTAGTAAATTAAACTAGACTATGTAATTTGTTATTTCTTCTCTGAAGTAAAATAAATGTCATATTGCCCTTCTTAGTCTGGTCTAAATAAAAAGGTTACGAATAAATTTCCTTTTATATCCAAGTTTTTCACAAATAGAAGAATTAGGAAAATAAATGACTAAAGTATTGAATGCCTAATAAAGCATCAGTTGAACAGATATGGTTTTCAGTCTACACAGAAAATGTTAATGTAATATATGAAAAGTCATAAAAATGCTAAAATAGTATGAATAATATTTTGCCCTTAAAAACTAAATTATTCACTTTTCAACGAGCTAAAGATTCTATATGCTCTAAACCAGTGACTTTTATTACTACTTTAAAAACAATCTAAACTTTAAAAATAACCAAATTAATTCTTTAAAACTATGAACCAAGTTTTATTAAAATAAAAGAATTTTCAAAATATTGTAACAGGTTATTTATTCATCAAGTTAATTTAATTTTTTGTTGTTTTTTTTTCTCAGGAATTTATCTAACAACGAATCTATTAAAATAATCTCAAAACCTTCTCTTGATTTTCAATGTTCTGAAAAGCTCTGGATTGGGAAGGATTATACAAATTTTATATTAAAAGATTTTGAAAATTTAGATAGACCTTTTCAAGGTAAGTTATAAGTGTATTTCTGTTAATTTATTTTCTATCTGATTTGTTTTCTTTTATGATACTTGATTGTCCAGGTCTGTTACACCTTATTTGCATTTGAAGAAGTTTTATATCTATGAATTTGATCTCAGGCTAACATATTATTTAATTATGGTATTAAATACTGGACATTTTATCATAAATAAATAAACCTGTTTTATCATAAATAAAATAAGTTTAAGTTCTTTATTTTAGTATATTTTCGGCAAGAGTACTCAAATGTGTATTCACTGCCTAGCTTTTTCCTCATAATTTTATTTTCAAATCAAACTCATAACAAACAACTTATTATTTAATTAATTTTTTTGTCTACTGAATTAATGTTCTAAAAACATTAAATTTTACTAGATTTTGATGTATATTTTAATTCAAGAACTTAATCTAAGTATAAATACAACTTATTGACATTTAAAAAATAGCAGGTTTAGTTTTCGAGGTGGAGTTGCAGGTTTAGATTTGTGCATGAAATATTCAGTCTAACTTAATATATTTTAAAAAGCAATTTAGATGGGTATAGAAGAATAAACCTAGGGGCATTTAAAGTGAAATGTATGAAATTGAATATTAGTATTTATAACCTCTATTTTATGAGCCTACAAACTTCAAATAATAATGAAATTGAATTAAGTGCTACTTGGCTTGTTTTTTTCAAATATGTGCCCACAAAAGAGAATTCAGGCAGCTGCCTAAGAGATTTAGAAAGATTAAATGTTCCTTAATAATTCTTACACTATCAGGTGACGATTTAAAGACATATCAGTTTATCTGGTATAAATTGAAAAAAAAAAATAGTTCTGTTTAATATATCTTTAAACAAAAGTATTTTACCTCATTTTTGTTTTCATGGTGGTAAGTCTCCCATGCTGTCAAGAGGTTTTTTATTGCTGCTGAATTTTTTCACTTTTCGATTTAATCCTGGGCACATACACTTACTTCGATACGGATAGGTAAGGTATTGCGCCTAAGAGAGAGATGTTTTTTTTAGTTACCTCCATTTGTCATCTAATTAAAACTGTCATCAAACAAATTAGGAGATGAGGGAAGGTATTTTTCATATTTTTTTTTTTTCAAATACTTCTTGTTTAGTCAATAATTTTTTTATTATTTGTAATAAAGGATTATTTTTAAAATTTTCATATAGCTCCATTAATTACTAAATAACAATAATGTTTATATTTTCCTTCAGAGCTGTTCATGAGTAATTAATGAAGTCATAAATCTGATAATTGTAGCCGGCTCTACTCTTGGCAGTCGATGTGGTAGCCTAGGTATGTCCAAGACCGTAGAGGCTATGAGGTGCAAGACTTTTCTGCAAAACTCCAATAATCCGCATGAAATTCTGATTTAAGAGGGAAATGGTAACTCATGATCACAGACCAGTATTCCCGGTTCTTCAAAATCTTAAATATGAAAAATCAGACTACTGGTGAAGTGATTCCAAGGCTGCAAGACATTATTTATGGCATTCCAGAGACAATCTGAACAGAGACAGAGAATGAATTTAAGCTCATTTATAACTCACCAAATTTCACCAGTCTAACAGAGCAAAGACCTTAGCAAAAATGACGAACTCTTCCTGCCTTTACTTGTAAAACACCCCCATACCCAAGCTTGTGAAAAGTCTAGCAGAACTTTGTATGAACAGGAAGCTGAGGGACATTATACCGAGGACCCAAAAGAAGAAGCCTGCGAATGGAGAGTTGAGGAAGAAGGATAAGCTAAAAAAAAAAAAAACTACAAGGAGAATTACCTGGCAAGGTGTCTGGGGGCTGTGAGTGCTGGAAGACTGTGAAGACTTCTAGATCAATGACCTGAATCAGTTCGAGGTCCTATGTAAGACAGAAGAATCTCAGAGGAACCTTGTCAAGATAGAGACTGGTAGGGTCCTCAGGAGAAACTTCATTTTCATCTCATCCCAGTAGTATTCAAGCGGCGACCAGCTTAAAGGAGGAGATGTATCGATATCAACTTATTCTTCCTTGTAACCATGAGAGATTACAAGAGTGATACTTCCCAAATACATTAACTGTTAAATGTTTTGTTGTAAAGAAAATCATGTTTGAGTTTTTGTTATTTCCTGGTTTTATCATATTTCATTTTTTTAAACAGTAGGTGTTGGGGTTCAGTCAAGATAAATCCAAAAAATAAAATTAAAAAATGTGAATTTTAATTATATACTAAAACTTCGGCTTACATTGTCTCCTCTTGCCTTTATGATAGGTAGGTGCGATTAATTAATTTTTCTACATAGATGTTAATTTTTTTTTCTCCCCACAACAATGGATATCACATTACTTTTAATTATGGCAATTCTGTGTAATAATAATGTAAATCATTATTTTTTTAAATGTTTTTTTTATTTATGACATTGTGATTCAACAATTTACAGTGTAAGCCAATACGACAAATAATTTTAAAAATACACTTTTTTTTAGTTGAATTTTTTGTATCTACCTTGACCGAACCCCAACAAAAAAAATCTACTAATAATCTCTACAATTAAAAAACTCTCCATTTGAATTTAATAAACAGTTTCCTTTACTCAAAATAATGAATATGAACCAATAAAGGCAGTTAGAAATTTGTTAATTTGTATTAGAGGGTTTGTAATAATTATCAAAGAGACTACCTAGTAAAAAAGGAGTTAATTTGGATCATTAATACTCTTTAAATTAAGTCCTTTAGTCATGAACACACCTCTGCTACCTCCATTTCTACAATTTGAAGACAGTCTTGTAATCTAAGTTTGAGTCCTAGCCTCTTACATGTGGGGCGTAATGGGCATATGTTGATGGCTTCTTTTGTGAGTGGTTTTAAGCTTCAGAAAAAGGAAAGAACCTGAGGGGTCAGTAAGGGACTTTGGAAAAAGGAAAGGGATGAAGTGTCGCTGAAACCCAATTCTTATTAATGTAGTTGCTCGTCATAAATTAGGTTTGTCATGGAGCATAATTGTGGTGAAAATTTCAATATTTTTAGATTGCTATCCTCATTTGTTTGATTTTTTTTTTCCATTTTTTGAGCACTTCCATTTAAAAAGCACTCGACACAGTCTTTTCTGGCATAACAAAATTTGCAGAAACAGTTTTTATGGCAAATCTCTTTCCTGAATATTTTTCATCTTCAACATTCTTCTAGCATTTGTGCCAAACAAAAATATGTGCTATTAATAGGAATTCACTGCCATTCACTTGTTAACATAAGACTCCTTAGCCATTTTTAATGTTCAACTCAAAGTTTAATCCCTCAATGCTGACAAATTAATTACTGTGTATTGGAGCTTTGTTTTTTCACTGAGTACTCTAAAATGATGATGCTGTCCTAAGGATTCCTTGTAAAAGTCACCATTTTGCAATTTATATTGCACCTGGAAGTACAGCCACAATGACAAAAAATTGTGCCTCATTAAAAGGATTGAAATAAAAAAACTAACTTCGCTCAAGAGAATTTTTTTTACAAAATCTATGTGATGTGCATCTAGATATGGAATTGAGAGTATTATTGGGGCTTGAAACTGTAGTATTCATTCATTCATTCATAATATTGTTTATAAATAAAGGATTAAAATGAGATTAGTTACTCAACCCTAATTCTAACTGCATTAGTTCTCAAATGTAACTAATGTAATAGTTCCTAAACTATTATAGTTATTAAACCAGTTATTTCCATCCTCATAAGTTGAATTTAAAAAAATTCTTGAATAGTTGTTAAGAAAAACTTAAGGTCTCAAATTTCAAGTTTTAAGATTTTAGGGTTCTTGGAAATTTTGAAATGAATGAATAATGCTTTATAGAGAGTGAGACTTGTTTACAATACTTTTTTGGCAATTAATTGTAAGACTTTAATTTATTTATTTCATCTCAGATCTTGTGGACCGCTCAAAAACTCCAAGAATGCCATGGCATGATGTTGGAGTTATGGTTCATGGAGCAGCAGCTCGTGATATAGCTAGGCACTTCATTCAGAGGTGGAACGCTGTTAAGGTATTTTAAAATGTATACTAAAATTTTAAAGTAAATCATTTATACTAAATTAATTAGATTGTGAATGACAGAATAGTAAATAATGTTAATAATTAAAAAAAAACCCTGATATAAAGATGAGAGTACATAGAGATTTTTCATACTATAGTAATATTAAAATTGAAAATATATAAAGAAAATAAAGCTGAGGAAGATTCCTGGATGATTTTACTTCATGAATTATGACAATTTTTAGTGAAAGGGAACATAATAAAAAATCTAACTGTCCCAGCCAGGACTCGAACCTAGATCTCCTGCTATCTGGGCCGGTGCATTTACCATTTATGCTACCAAGACAAGTCTGATAAGTTTGTGTGTGTGTGGGTGTGCGTGTGCATATGTATATGTGTGTATATATACATATATGCATATGGCAATCACTGAATTGCATTAAAATTAAAGCTGGGAGAAGTATTTAAAGAGGAAGTCATGACTTTTTTTTGACTTAGCTATTATTCTTGTTTACAATTCTTAATTGAATTTATTTATACTTAATCACTTTAAATTGACTCCTCTTAAGCAGGACTTAGATTAAAGTCCTTAATAACTCCCAATTTTTTTTTTTTTTTTAGTCCTTTTCATGCATTTTAATAATTACAAATTCTTTGATCCCATTTTTAATTTAGATTATTTACATCTAATCACTACTTAGCTGTGATTTTTTAAATTATTTTTACCAAAACTATTAACTATTTAATTATAAAATAAATAAATATTTGATTGTTAATTATGAAATATAAATCCTGACTGATTAATAGTTAAGCATGAAATTGATATAAAGCCATTATTGGTAGCTTCTCTCAATCAATTTTTTAAAAATTAGCAACATTTTAAATAACAACTTCCTGTATTTATGGAAAATTCAAATGTGAGATATAAATTTTTAATGAACAGTATCAGAAAAAAAAATTTTTTTTAGTTTATAGAAAACGTTTACGATTATTACCCTTTGTCTACTTTTCTATTATTATGTAGCCATCAATAGGAAATACAATTATATTTCCATAATTTGAAATTCTATAAAATGGCAGCCTCATATGGTTCATCTCTGAATCTACTATATTTTCATAGAAAAAATTATCCTTCAAATAAATTTTAAAAAAATCCAGTGAGTATTGCTTGTTTGCTGTGCAGCTCTAGTTTTAAGTCATGTTATTTTTTGACATGAATAAAAAAAGTTCTTAGTTTTGTGATAGTTAGATGTTTTGAAGATATGGATATTGGTGTTTTTGATGAGGTTATCTCCTCTTTTCAAAAATACATTATGAGTATTTTCTTCTTCAGTATCCAGGGTCATAAAACTATCTTTTATAAGCTTCCATTCCTAGATGGTTTCTGTGAAACTGTGGTGGGACAGTTCTCTCTTTCCTCCACAGGTTCTAGCATTCTCATTTACTCCTGATTAGAGGAGAACTTAGTCATCTATTTATTGTTCCCCCTGACCTTTCCTAATGGTTTCTGTGATCTCTGTTAGGTCCAACCTTTCTCTCCTCAGATCAACAACCAGCTCATGCTCCTTGCCGTTTAACCTCGGATGCCCCATTTAGCCATATGAAAAATTATTTTTCCATGCCATTTCATAACCTTGAAATCTCTCTGTTCTCCATTGCTACTCTTAGATGTTTCAAGCATTTTAACTTGTGAGACCTAGATGATAGACCAATCAAAGTTACATAGGTGCTACTTCCTGGTGGGATTGCCTCTTATAGGTCTTCTTACAGCCCTCCTGTTACTTCAGGTGATTGTTCTTGGTGCCTACCCTACTTCTTCACTCAGTACTGCCCTTGGGTATACCCCATTCAGGTTGTAGTAGAGAACCCCCAACCTTGACATCCAGTTTCATGGCAGTTCTACTCCTGTGGGATGGGGCTGCCACATCTGTTTACCCCCTATTTACAATAATCTTACTCTTTGTCAAGATTTATAAGTATGATTTAATGTATANATATAATTTATTATTTTCGGCTAATTTATGGATGAAATTAGCGGTAAGGGAGAATTTACCAATTATTATATAAGCGCTCTTTATGGAGAATACTCACCATTGAAGTGCTGTATTGACAAATTAAATATCACCAGTCGTGTTTTTGTTTTGAAAGGTAATTTTCCTAAATGTTCATTATATATTATTTATTAGTTTAATTAATTGAATCAGATTGTTTCTAAAACTAATGCGAAACATAGTGGCAGATGACTTTATTTTTTGTGGTTTTTCAACCACTGATTTTTGACTCAATCACTTACTCATTCAACTGAGAGAATATAGCTTTCGAAACAAGCTATATAAAATGAACAAAAAAAAAAACAAACTACAATGTACATAAACAGAGATATATATTTGAGCTCCTGATATAGTCCGTCCCAAGTATATTATCTTTACTTACATAGTGTAATTCAGTGTTTCTTCCCAACCTAGTTTTGATTTCTCTTTTATTAGGCTTTTAATATTTCAAAAGTAGATTAGATTCAGTGGTCATTAAAGTGTAAAAAGTTAACTCCTATGTTTAGTGAAATTCTAAGCTTTTTTTTGGGGAGGGGGGGTGGGGGTGAGAGAACTTCATAAAATTTTCAATTTTGAGATAATATCAGAAGTAACTAGTAAATATTTTGAGAATTTTTGAATACTTTAAGAACTAAAAGTTGTATTTATTATTATTACATTAGACACCATATTCATTTTTAACTTTAAAAATGTTTCTTATCAATACTGTTTATGTTAATACTGATTATTTTCCCATTTAAATGCTTACAGGTAGAGAAAGCCAAACTAAATCCAAGTTATCCTTATCTTATTCCTAAGTCATACAGGCAGTTTTCTGATTTCTGGGTTGCAGGCTTTAAGCAACATAAAGTAACTTGCCAGGTATCTAATTTTATTTATATTATAGTTATAAATATTTATTATTCTTAATACATTTTTAGCCTAGTTTTAAAAAATGTAAGTGGTTTGAAATTTCACTTAAGACATAAAAATGAATCATTAATTTATATTAGTTTCATTTATAAAAATGAAAGAAGGTTATGAATCAATTGTGAAAGATCCTACTTTAATAAAGAAGCTTGAATTAATAAAACACCAGTGGTTCAAACAAACATTGTGTGTTTTCTCCATATTTTCTATCATCCCAATGTGACTTTCTTACTTGCAGTTTTGTATTTCCTTTAAAAAAAAATGGTATTACCTTTAAAAATATAACTTGTTTAAATTGTGTAATTTAATTTTTGAAATAATTATTTTATGATAATAAACTAACATTGAGCAAAGAAAATAAACTAGATAAAATTATTTGAGTATATTATAATAACAATAAATTTCATAAAACTCTGTGTATAAAAGGAGTAAAAACTGGTTGCTTGGTGAATAAGGATTTTATAAATTCGTAATTTATTTTTATATTATTTTACAAGAATCAATTTTTTTATCTTGCACATATAAAAAATTTACTATAATTTGACATTCACATTTTGAAATGAATAATATGCATGCAAAACTGCTCTTGTATTTTTTAAATATTTTCTTCAAATCCTTTCCACTGTACACTTCAGAAATGAATTGTGTTCAAGATAACTAATCATATTTATTAAAACTAAGTACATTTTATCTTTTTTTTTTTTTGCTTGTTATTTCTAACATATTTTTAAATGATTTGGATAATTTGATAACTTTATATTGATTTATTTGTTTCTCATATAAATCAGTACCAATTTGTTTTGTTTTGATTAATCTGTTTCTCATTAATCAAAGAATATTTTTCTACACTTCCTTCAAAGATGTTGTTTAATGTAATGTCATTGAATTCTTTTATATTTTACCTTTTCTAAATAAATGCATTTTTAACAGGTGGTGAGATCTATTTCACACTGGTCTTGTGGAACGATTGACCCAGAATATTGGGAAGGCAGTATTCATGAGGCATACATCGATGTTATCAACAATGCTAAGCACTATATCTATATTGAGAATCAGTTTTTCATAACTGGTGGCTCAGTAAAAAATCAAATTGGGGATGCTTTAGTTAGAAGAATTATAAGAGCTTATAAGTAAGTAAAACAATAGCCTTTTCCTTGTGTAGAATGCTTTCAGCCCTGAAGAAGCCATCACAAGTTAATGATGTGCAAAAGCTCTGTGAAAATTAAGTTTTCCACATGGTCAAGCCCAGAAGTATTTATGAATAGCCATTTGTTTTCTTTTTCTATATNGGTCCACAGTATCTCATGAATCTGATTTAAATTAGTATTAAATATTAGCTAGGATAATAATACCTTAAAAAGGTAAATAAAATATATTTAATTTGAAAATCAATGAATGAAGTGAAGCAATCATAATAATCATTAAATGTTCTGTGTTGAAACCGTGAAGGTCTACACTGATGTGATGCTGGTAAAATCTATCCGGCGCTCTTAAGGAACAGAAAAAAAAAATAAAACGGGATCAGTATAGAAAGAAGCCAGATATGGCCCTAATTTTTCACAATATAGTCATTGCGGTCCGCGAAATAAAATATAATTCTCTGACTTTTTTATTTCAGATTTAACAATAACGTATATTTTATTGTTTCTTGTTTTGTCTACTGAAAAAAATAAATCTGAAGTTATTAATGAAAAAAATGTATAATTAATTTAAAAAAGAAACGGTTACATGAATTGTTATATTACTTCAATCCTGAGTCTTACTTTGCAATAGCCTTCTCTTATAAATACATTTTGAAGCCGTTAAACACAAGACACTGTAGTCTGGTGAGAAGCCGTTGGCAGGTTGTAGACTTGATGGCATTTCGGAAGCAGTGATACATGTGTGTGTGTGTGCACACGCGTATGTTTGTGTTTAAGCTTCTTTTTGCAGACCGTTAAAAGGGTATGTTAATAGCAAAAATTATAGCTTCTCCACTCTAGAAAGAGAAGGGGCTTAGAGGAGAACTTAAATTTAGGTTTAAAATGAAATATTCTAGCATTTATATATTTAAACATTATTACATAATCGAAAAAAACGCTTGAGAGAAAATTACGAATTTAACTACAATGGGTGAGCGCTTCTCCCACTTTTCCATTTCGGCCAGTTTAGAGAAAAGCTGTAGTTTTCTTGTTGTCTCTTATACATATATATATATATATGCTATATGAATATATCAATCAATAACAGGTGAGATAGAGAGTGCAGTACACACACAGAAAAAAGAAAAATCACAAGCAGCAAAATTTTCGGGGATCTCTCTCTTTGTCGGTGAGAAGTGAAGAGATACTAGCTAATACTAGTAATAATCACTTCTTGATTACTACATAACGCAGCCGCAGATTGTTTTCTTTTTCTATATTTATTTATTATATGTTAAAATTTAAAATTTTGCTGACAGATTTATTATTTCATTTTATGAATCACTAGCCATGTGTTTTGGAAATATTTTAATTTGTGTACTAATATGGCTGTACATAAATAACTAATGAAGAGGCTGCAAAAACATATAGAATGGAAATTGTTATGAGCTACTGACACTCACTAAATTTTTATTTGAAAATAATTTTCTACACTGTAAAGTAAAGTGTAGTATTATGAGGTGATGTGCAGTTACAGTTCATTTTATTTCGGCTTTTTTATTTTGAACATTTGTGGTTTGTTATTGTTGTTCAGTTAATCTATGTAAAATCATCATAAATATTTTTCTAGTTTAATGAATTTCTTAATTGAAATGAAGCTATTGAGCTTGTTGGAATAATGTGAATTTTATTATTTAAAAAGAAAATGTCCATTAAAACTAGAAAAAATCAAAAGAGAGAAAAGGGTAATTTGAAATATCTCTTTCGTGCTCTCATAACAGTCACTCTTACATATCTATTGTAATGGTTAATGTTTATAGAATCTAGCAGGTAAAGTCAGAAAAAAATAACAAGAAATTTTAGAAATAATTTAATAAGTTTCTTCAGTATTATTATATACTTTTTTTTTTTTTTTAACTTTTATTTATTTATTACATTCTTTTAAATTAAACCATTTTGTAATTTGATTACCACAATGAATTAAAAAAAAAAAGAAGACTTTTATTGTCAATCACATGAGGAGAGAAGATGACCAATGACACCACCCTCTAATTATTTACAGATTATGTCCCCAGAAGGTCACGGGGCCATCTTTGTTTGAGTCGACCGGGAGGATTTTAAGGATTGGACTTTAAAGACATGGTCTGTGCTAGTGGATTAGGATTAGGGCAGTTTACTGTGGAAAAGGGTGAAGCGGGAAGAAATGAAGTCTTGTACAAAAGGGATATTAAGATCGTGGTGAAGGGATGAATTGGATACATAATAGGGCAAATGCAGCCGAGATTTCTACTCTGTAAGTCCAGATTGGTCATAATAAGTTGTTCTCTATCGTAAGATTGGACTTCTTATTCATGAGTCTGTATAGAAGTCCATATCGCCGATTGAGTTCTTGTCTTTTAATTTTAGTATGTTCTCTCCATGTTAGTCGTGAGTCAAGATGGAACCCAAGGTAACGAACGGAATTTGAATGAAGCAAAGGAATATTGTTAAATTTCACAATTTCAGGGAAGTCTATCTTCTGCAGTTGGAAATTAACTTGAACGCATTTTTCTTCATTGATTTTTATTCTCCATTTGCTACACCATTGTTTGATTTTTTTTAGGTGATCTTGTAGGTTTTTAGAAGCAGTTTTATGATCGGGATGGGAGGATAGGATAGCTTTGTCGTCCGCAAATAGAGCTAAGAGGGTACTTGGATGGATAGGGATGTCAGCAGTGTACTCTTTTCTGTGGATTCTGCGAGTAGCAATCCAAAGGGATTTGTCTCCTGCTAAGAGGGTAGACAGATAGGCATTAAAGGCCTCATTTCAAGAAACACCTAATTTTTGTTTTATGAGTCTGGAAAGATGGTTGAAGTTTTTGCTGTCTGAGGGGTGTCTATATTTTTGGAACAATGCTCTTGAGCGGCGTTTCGCTATAATGAGCTTTTTAAGAGAATTTGGGAGTGGTTTTTGGGACACAGAAGAGTATTTGGTAAATTTTGGTTTGAGATTAGCCATACATGCATTGCTGTATGTTTGTGCTAAATGGATGTACAGCGTCATCTAGATCTCGGAGTTTCTCAGAGAGATTCCGAGGTCAAGTGACTTCTATGAGAGTTCTAAACAAGGCCCAGTCGACTGGGCCATTAATGAGGGAGGGAGGTAATTTTTTTGGAATAGGAATCAGGGATAGCGTTAGGAGAACTGGGCTGTGGTCAGAGGAGAGCTCGTTTAAGATCAAAGCGGAATAATGAAGAGGAGTAAGGTTTTTGGAAATGAAGAAGTCTAGGATGTCAGGAAGGCGGTTAACGTCAGAGGGCCAATAAGTTGGAGAGGAAGGACTAATTCTGCTGAGGTTTTGGGATGATATCGCATTATACAAAGCACGGCCACAGGAGTTGGTCGTTCTCGATCCCCATTGCAAGTGTTTCGCATTATAATCTCCACCGGCTAGGAAACGGGGACCAAGGTCTTTGAGGAAAGTAAATAACTCGGGTGTAGTGATTGGCTTATTTGGAGGACAATACACTGCTGAAAGTGTGATAGGTTGAGAGGGTGTTGAAATAGACACTGATGTTGATTGAAGGGACTCTGTGGAAAAAGAGGGTAGGATATGATGGGTGTAGGATTTCTTGATAAGAAGTGCAGTTCCACCATGAGCTCGTCTGTCAGGGTGGTTTGTCCTATAAGTGTGGTAGCCAGCAATTTTTAGGTTATTTCGTTTAGTTAGTCGTGTTTCTGTCAGTAATATTAGTAAATACTGAGAGAAAAATATTAGGAGCAGAAGATAAATCAAATTTCTCTTCACCAAATCAAACCATTTATTTATTTTTCAGGCCAAACATATTCAGTTCCTTTGGCATCTCATAATAGGCTTTCACATTCCTAAATGTAATTCTCCATAGCAATTCTCCATAGCATTCTCCATAGCAGAATTCTCCATAGCAATTCTCCATAGCAATTCTCCATAGCATTCTCCATAGCAATTCACCATAGCATAGCATAATGTCCTTTAAAAGATGAAATGATGATTAGGATAGTATTGGCAGAATAGAAATATAAAAATAAAGGGATTGATGTGAAAGAGGAGCTTAGTATTTCTTGAATTTTTTGTTGCCTAAAAAATGTATACTATTTTTGGAAAGACAATTATAGGATGAGTGTTGGAAAGATTATTAGTTTAAAATTTGAATTGTATTGCCTTACTTATTCATAGTAACAAATAGTTTATTAATTTGAAGGTAAATTTGTTGACCGTCAAGTTTAAGTCAGGACCGTTAAGTGAAAAGAGGATTGTCAGGAATTCGGTCTTGATAGTTGAAGAATTAAAAACTAATTTGTAACCAAATAAATTTTTATTTTGGCCAACGTTTTGTCCAGAATTTCAGGCCTTCTCTGAAGTATCTGATTAGGATGTAATTCATCTAATATAACCTTGACAGAGGAAACAATACCAGGTATGCAAGTTTAAAATGTCGTTTATTTCTTAAAATAGATACACAGTAATTTAAAAAAAAGTATAATATATTTTATTCAAAGTACTGGCCCTCGCTTTCTACACATTTTGTCCATCTCTCGGGCAATATATGGGATACCATTCCAAAAGAATGCTTCATCTTTATTTGAAATCCATTCATCGAGCCATTTTCGTACGTTTTCGAAATTGTTGAAGTGTTGCTCCGCCAATGAATGTCCCATCGATGAGAAGAGGTGATAATCAGAAGGCGCCAGGTCAGGTGAATACGGCGGGTGGGGTAGGAGTTCCCAACCAAGCGAAGAAATCGTTTCCTTAGCCAATCTGGCTGAATGTGCAGGAGCGTTATCATGCTGAAGAATGACTTTGGCGTGCCTGTGAGCCCATTCTGGGCGTTTTTCGATCAATGCGTGACTCGAATTGATCATTTGTTGTCGGTAGCGCTCGGTATTGACTGTTTCGCCGGGCTTGAGAAGCTCGTAGTCGATTTGGTCGATTTTCTCGTTTTTGATCAGTAACATCAAAATCACCACGTTTGAAACGTTGAAACCAACGTTCACATGTCTTGACGGTTGGAGCAAGATCGCCATAAGTCTCAACAAAAATTCGATGACATTCAGATGCCTTTTTCTTTTGATTAAATAAGAAAATCATGACATGCCGCAAATGCTCTTTATTTGGCTTAAAATTAGACATTTTTAACACCAAAGAAAGGTATGATACGTCCACGTAAACGACTTAAAAACAACTGACTTTTGTAAACAAATGACTAACAAACAAAATAGCGTTTAGAGATAAGCAAATCCTTCAATAGGCTAAGAGCGCATTCTATTGGAATTAAAACGACATTTTAAACTTGTATACCTGGTATGTTTATTACATGAAGGTGGATTGTCTTAAATGTATTAAGGAGAAGTAGGAAGTACTGTAAATTATTTAAGAAACAGAAAATAAAGCTGGTCTTAGGAAGACATCAGAAAATACCTGGAAAGACTAATGAATAAATTTAGTTTAATAAAAATTTTATTGTTAAGTATTTACAAAAATTCCTGATCAAAAAAGAAAAAGAATTGACTACAAGAACTAAAAATATATTTTTACGGGTTATTCTTAAGACTTGAAAGATTGAAACACAGAATCCTACACACATTACTATTATTGCTTGTGATGCGATATTTTTTTATTATATTTATGTACAATATATAAAGTTAAGAATACTTTAACAAAAGACTATAAAAATGCTGAAGTTCCTATATTATTTAAACTTGCAAAATCAATTGATTTTAATGATAATTCACAAGAAACTGTAAAAAGCAATGATCATGTAGAAAATTCAAGTGATGAATTTAGGAGATTTAATGAAAGTATTGAAGAAAATTAAAGAAGATTGCTTGCTAGCAATAGAAGAGCACCAAATCATTACAAGGACTATGGTTCATTTCTGATCAGTAGTATTCTCCCAAATTCAGTTGAAGCTATCTGATAAAGAAAATGGATTCATGCTATGAAAAGTGAGGATTAATGTAATTTGTAATTGTAATTGTAATTTAAATTTGGACTTCCCCTGAACCTCTCAAAAATTACATTACTGAAGTAGGATTATAAAATTATTGTACTTGGATTATATGGAAAATATCCCTAAAAGTGTAATTAACTATAGTTTTACAAAAAAAAAAAAAAAATGCAATGAAATCTGAAATATAATTATTGTATATATTCATTTAACATATGTAGGGATGGTAGTTCAATTGTTTGAATTAGATTTATATTTTAATATGCTCCTAAAAAGAGTTTTCTTTTATGTTATGTATGGTTGATATATTTTACAGAGAAGGAACAATATTCCGTGTTTTTGTGATTTTGCCCCTGCTGCCAGGATTTGAAGGGGAGTTAGGAAGTTCTAGTGGCACCGCCCTTCATGCAATTACCCATTGGAATTACTCTTCTATTTGCAGGTATCTATTTGTGTTGAGATTATTCAATGTTATAAAGACTTAATTTCTTATAATATATAGATCTAAGATAGAGAAATTATCTCTTTTATGAAATTTATTTTAATAATAAATAATTAATCCAATAACTTGTTATTCATCAAATTATGTGCTACTTACTAATGTAAGAGAAAATGAATGTTCTCAGAGAAGTATATTTAGACTACCATAAAATTATTTATTATCATGTGTAGTTTATAGGCGATTAAGAAACTACTTCAATGAGACATAACCCTTAGTAGTTTCAGTCAGGAGGGTAATTTCTATTAATGAGAGAGTTGCGAAATTATATATATATATACCAAACTTAGGCTAAAGAGAGTTCAGTAATTGTAAATAACTAGAAGAAGGTTATGTAAAACTTAACAATGCAATACTTGGAATAAAGCAAAGGTAACAAAGAAAGAGCAGAACAGAGCAGGGTTTTCATCTCAGTTAACTAATGATGAGGGACAAAAAATACATTCTCAATTAGAATATTGCTGCCTTCCTTAGGCTGTATCATGTAAATTTCAATTTTGAACCAATTAAAATTTTGTGAAAAATTGATGCATTTTGCTTTATAGAGACTAGAATTCTGAAAATTAATGAAGAATTGACCTACTTTCTTAAAAAGTATGACTAACTGCACACAGAATCAATTAAGGAAAAATCTCTTGGAAGACCAAATTCTAGGACTACTTTATAAAAAAGAAATATTACAGGACGTTACATTTTTAGATGAATCTAATCCATGGTTTTTTTAAGGTTCAAAAGGAGAACAATAAAATTTATTGTAGGTTTACCTCATTGGACCAAAATTGAGTTATGTTTTAAATTATTTAATATTTAATATTAATTTAATTAATTAATTTAAACTATTAGTTTAAACTATTATAATCTCATGGGAATTTAGTTTTAATCATCATTCATCACTTCAATTGTCAAATTAGAAACAGGGAAGCTTTTGAAGAGCTTCTTTGACCACTCTACCTTAGCCTATAGCCGCAACTTGTTTTAAAAAATCAAAGAAAAATATTAATCTGAAATTTTAAAAAGCTTATTACCATTCTGAAATTGAATAGTACCACAAATGTTATTTATTTCAGTTAAAAAAACTCCCCCCCAAAAAACAGGTAATTTTTAAATTTCAGTTGTAATGAACACATTCGATGATATGATGGTATTGCGGTTGCAGAAATTAATTTTGCTCTTCATTCACAATATGATTCACTTTAGGTCAATTAATACTGAAAGCTGAATTGAACATAAATCTCAATGAATGTTATTGAAATTCTGCTTCAGTTGAAAAATAAATCCAAAAAGAAAACTTGTGTACTTTAGATGACAAACTACTATAGCCTAGAAGAAGGTAATCACTTTGCCTAATCTTAATACTGGCCATAACACTATTGTTTCATCTTCTACAGTAGAGTAAAACACAGATGAAATTGAAAAAGTCTAAAAATAAAATTAATTCAATTAAATTTAGGCTCCATCAATTAAAAATATTATTATCATGCAGGACTATTAAATTATTGTTGAGACCAAAGAATAGATTGATTGTCCTTATATATGGACCATGTATAAATCTTACCAAACTAATTATTCCTATTTCATATTCCAGGATTCATTAAATCTCTTCCAAAAATCGATTGATATTCCAATTCAAATTTGACACATGTGATTGGCATTAATAATAATATTAATAAGAAGAGATAAGTAAAA